>BOPP01000129.1:112671-186241 GCA_017312745.1 Gryllus bimaculatus
TGGAGGGAGGCGGGGCGTTCCGACTTTCAGGCCGCTGCACCTAGGCTAATGAGCGAAAGCGTGGCGCCGGCTGGCCGGCCTGCCTGCCTGCCGACCGCTCTGCGCGACAGGCGAATGAACGTTCGTGCGCGGCGCGGCGCGGCGCGGCGTTGCTATGCGTTGGGAGACGCGCACCTGCCGGCCGGCGGGGGCTCGGAACAGGATGCTGCCCAAACAATTAAAAGCTTTAAACAAATGCAACGTCAATTGCATCACATTGAAATTTTATTAAAAATTAATTTAAAACGTTCACGGTTCTGTTATAAAGATAAAACTACTGTTAATTTACAATTTCAAACTTGGCTATCATTCTAGACAGGAAACAACAGTCCCAGTAAGTTCATAACAGTTCAATTCGAAATTAAACATCAATTCGAACCAAAGTATCTGATAGACTACTCTGTAGGTACATCCATAGAAAGAAAGATATACGTGAAATACAAAGGCTGTCGTTTGAAGAGAGTAAAATGCAATGAACAGTAAATTATTAACTCTCCGAGATGTTTAACAAATGAACGTCAACTGCTCAACAAATGAAATCTATACATTTTTGTTAATAGAAGTTCATGTTAGCATCCACAGTTTAATTACGAAAAGTACTAGCAACACATAAGTTTGGGTAACTATTATTCATAATAATAATTTACAAAGTAGGCATGAAATGTAGATCGTGTGCTTAGACTGAATTCCTCAAATTTCGCTTAATTTATTTCTGCAAATTACAAAGAATGAAATGAAAATATTACTATTTTGTACAAATATTACTACGTCTATCAGTGAACAAACTTCTGGATTTCACCATTTGACTCAAGATTATACAATATTGAACGGATGACACGACGTCGGAATCACTGTTTAGTAGTGATCGTGTCGAATCATGTTCTGCCTAAATGTCGAATCATGTTAAGCCTAAAAATATATTAATTCAACCAAATCTTATACGGGAATCGGTTATACAGAAAAATACGGACGAGAAATTTAGTGCGATTATTATTTTAAACTCATCTGGAGTTCTGCGCCGTTCTCCTAAACGCCCCCGATACGTCAAAAATATGGAACCTTCAACAAACCTTCTTGAAGACGCTTCGAGTGCTTTAGAGAGAGAATAAACTACTCATAATCAGCTTTCTACTCGCAAGACAATATAATAACGAAAGTATAAATACAGTAAAAACAATGAACATTTAATTGCCATTTCTTTCGAACATGTTTGCCATATTTTTACTGAAAATTCCATATAGTCAGGTCCAACAAATTCACGAACTTAAAACTACTGTGAATAGTCTTCAATCATGTGAACAAGAAAAACATAATTTCGCCTTGAACATTTCATGACATCTCATTACGATACAATAAAATCCTATAGAATTATTCCACAATGATACCACTAGTTTACGGGCCGTCAATGTTTCCACAGCTGAAAAAAGAAAAATATATTTCGTGAATTTTATGAAAAGCACATAAATAAAATGAATAATTGTCACATTTGGTCAATTTAAACTAAAGAAACATACCAATTGCCACGAATTAAGCTACATAAATACAACCGTTGATTTGGCAAGCAGCGTTGTTTTCTTCGCGAGACGTCTGTTTCAAGACGACGCGGAGCTATGGAAACGTCAACAGGCCCTCCACAACCGCCGCCATACTTGTTGCGGAGTTCTTTGGAATTAGGCCCCTGCTTCCCCCGCTAGGCTGCTGTCGAGCCCCGGCGCGTCGAGCCCCAACGCTCCGCGGGCCAGGAGGGCAGGAGACGCCCGGCGCGCGCTGGGCGTGAGTTGTTTCCTGCCCGCCCGCCCCTCGCGCCCCCCGGGGCCTCGCGGGGGAAGAAGGGCCCGCTTCGCTTACGAAGAACGGACAGATACTGACCTCCTTCTCTTGGCGGGAATAGTCCCGTATTCAACTTCTAAGCCATCGCGAATAAAATGGGCTGTCTCCTGCACTAAAATTGCAGATTTAGCCATATGGACCGAGATCACAAAAACGAGTGACTGAGCAGAAAGGCTCGAGTAACTAGCAACAAGAGAAACACGTTGCCCTGTCACAAGAATTTCCAAGACCACCTGGATAAGGCACTTGAGCTACAATTATATTTTCAGTCGTGTTTATAAGCTAATAACACGTCTTCAAATCAAGTCCGGGAATTTCATTCCGTAATGCCGTTCATGAAAGAACTACTAAAAGCGTAGAGATCCACTCTTCGCTAACACGCTCATCAACAGGCAAGTGAAATAAAAACAATTTTTTCAATATTAGTTTACTTCATTTCAGTCAATTCTATTGGCCTTAATTCTTAGATCAAATAGAAGGTTAGTTGTAGGTATTATTAGTTAATCGACCATAAATTACTTATTCCAAAATCATACAATGACATATTTTTATCGAGATTCAGTTGATTTGTCCCCCTTCTGCAAGAAGTGCGCGTCGTCGCGCGAGGTACGTACCTGGCCGGGGAAGTGAATTTGCTGCGGTACTCCGACGTGTAGGACGAGGAGGAGGAGCCGGTGGAGCGGCTGAGGTAGCTGCTGCCGCTGCTGGAGCCGCTGTAGTAGGAGCGCTCCAGGGAGCCGCCCGAGCGGTAGGAAGAGGTGTACCGCGACGTGCTCGTCGGCACCTTGTAGGCCACGGGCCCGGACGGCACGGCCGCCACCGACCCGCTGTAGTACGGCATCACTGCGTTCGCGTGCCGCCTGCGCACACGAGCAAACGGCGTCGTTGGCGATTGGCTCTTTTCAACTGCACTCTTTCAGGTATTACATAGCAACTACGCGTCGGACCAAGAATAGAGGTAAAAATTAAAAATTGCATTGTGTGAGAAAAAAGTGATTGACACAGGTGAAAAAATGAAGTATTGCCAAAGTACAATGAGTTAGTCTTCACTATACACGTACAAACCTTAGAATACATAGAACTGAAACATTTTCATGAAGTATTTCATCATTGGTGGTTGATAAAAAATAACACATGATTCCTTGGGCAGTCGAATATCGAGAGTCAGTTGGGTGAAATAAAGTGATATACTTGAAATTACGTACACAAGTTTGTTCAATAAGTATCCCAGAATCACCACGTTCGTGTTTCAGAGCAACAAAATCCCAACCCCCATAAAACTCCGGCATCAAGTTAAAAGCGTCGTGTTCGTTGACATACCCGAAGGTTCGCTGCCCTTCCCTGAATTTCACTTCCGACAACGCGTTTGGCAAGGCGTCGACCCCAATTCCCAGGTGCTTCGTGAGTCACAGCACCTGGCGACAGCAAATGAAAGATACGCTGTTTACAACAGGTCGTCTTTCCCAATACATTAAAGAAAAAACAATCACTGGCCGCTGCACTGTCGATTCGGAGGGAATGGGCACACTGCCACCACCTCTTCCCCCGTGCCCTAGGTGGCATGGGACGCCAACAAACCCTCCTCCAATCAACTACACGAAAACATAATCATAGACTAGAGATTTGGTGCGTTACGTTGCCTCTGGACAGGTTGAAGAAAATATTCACTTAATTGGCAAAAAAATTCACAAATGGAACCCCATGATGCATTGTAACTACGCAGGAAATTTCTATTCATTAGAAGACACTCTAAACAATACTGACAGTCGTTTCTAGTAATCCAAGCAGGAAAAAATAAAATAATACCCTATTCCTGAAAATTAGCATATGCTCGGTAGCATCTGAGGATCTGAGAAATATCCTACTGGAATAAAACATGAACAAACCTTGTGCCAATACATGAATGTTTCAAAACTACTTCGTATTTCTTTTTGGTTATGCCCTCGCCCAAATCTCACATTCTGGATTCGCCGAGTCAATACTTACAATTACGTCCAATATTGCCCAAAACTTAAGAAGGAAACTGCTGATTTCTTGGAGAACAGATTACTGGGAGAATTTTTCCACCCCCAGGAATCAGATATCATTTGCATCCTGATATACTTGTTTGCCCATTGAACTTATAAATGTTAGCCCATTAAACTTATCTTCAGTTATATTTCATATCGGAAGTTGTTTTTGTGGTCGCAGAGCTAGATGGACTTAAAGATGAATATGTTTATGTCATGACCCAAGTAAAACATTCTAGTAAAATAAGAATATTCGCAATGAAATAAGAATATATGACTGACGCTTTGTCTTGGGAAAACGAAAAGTAGTTTTATCAACTGAATATTTTAAATCTCTTTAATACTTTATAGTATTTAATGCGTTAAAATAAACATAATATTACCGCCTTAAAACTATAAAAATGCCAGACATTTCCTCTTAAAGATTCCGCCTTAGAAAATGAGGCAGTAACTTTATAAATATTCGAATGCACATCAGGCTCTCCTGCAGGGTCCTGATTCGACTTCCCCCCGAAATTGCGTAGGAAGCTGACACTATTTACTCCGACCTGTCAAACGGCGTGACGAGAGAGTTTGTAACCACGATATCATCTTCCTGATAAAGAAACAGTACAGATCATGAGTCCATAATTGCCTAATGGCATCTCCAAAGTTATCCAAAAACGCAAAACTTCCAAACTACCAGTCACAATAACACGAATACATAGTATGCAAACATATTAGCACATAATGCTTTGATTGTGTACAAATTGATTATTCTCTAACAAAACTATTTCAGAGACACAAAATTAATCTTGTTTGATACATGTCACTCAGAATGGACATTCATAGTTTTGTGTGTGTGTTGATGCTGTATTTGTGTAACTACTTCGATATCAATACATTAACAAACGGCGCATTAATTTTCTCCCGATGTTTTAGAGGTCAAGATTCATAACAAGAAGCACTCGTATTGAGAAATCAAAGTCAACTTTTTTGGGTAAATTCATTCTGTTAGATAGTTTCATTTATTCGCTAAATCAGTTGACACCATACAAGAAATATAAATTAACACCTTACGACAACGTAAAACAGGCCTAATCATTTATTCTCAGACTTTTTCATTCAAATACCTCTCTCTTCCTTTCTCTAGAAAGAAACCTTCCTTCCCCGAGCTCAAAGCGAAAGGAATAGTCCGCTTCAACGCGAGGGATCGACTCAAGATCAAAATCAGCGCGCTGCCCGAGCCAAAAGCCGGAGCCGCGCTGCGCCTGCCAAGACGCAGCCGCGAACGAGAATAATAGAAGCGCGGGAGCCCACGAACTAATCGGCGCCCTGCCGCCCCGGCTCCAGACGCCAGCGGCCACGCGTCCTAAGCGAATGCGTCGCGACACGTGGGACTTGGGTTGCTGAAGGGGAGGCCGCAACAGCGACGGAGGACTGCGAAGGCGAGGGTAGATAGATTGGTGATCCCGGGCGCACTCAAGTCGTTAGTCGCACGCGACTAAGATCTTTAAACCCGTAAATGTAGTGCATGTTTTAATTCCTGAAGGTGGCGGTGGTCTTCCCCGGCTGGATGGCGAATTTCAGCGACGACCCACCCGTCGGCTTACGGGGTTTTTCACCCAACCAGGTATCTCCCCACAGAACATCGCTCCACCCGGGACAAGCTCTAAATCCCCGACTGGTCTACCGGCATGTGCGCAAGTGTACTGCGAGTAGGAGCAAGGGGACGAGACTAGGACACGTAAGAGGAATGAAAGTTCGCGCTCGGTCCGTGGCCTGTGTGTTAGGGTACTGCTCCGGCACACGCCTTTGGTCCATCGGAGAACCCACGGAAAACTATCGCACAGAGCAGTCGGCCGCAACATCTCTCCTCCAGAGAGCGGCTGAATTCGACCTAGGTTTGCAGCTAGTGTCGAATATCCTGATACCGTCGGGACTCCAAACCTAGGACCTCCTGGTCAATGGCGCTGCAGAGACATCAATTGGACCCACCTAAGCCAGTTCGAGCAGTAGGACGGATAATATTAATCATATATATATATAATATACTATATATATATATATATATTTATATATATACTCATACATATATGGTAGTGATAGGGGTAATGGCAGCACCAGGGTGTAATGACGTTCCAGATCTCTCGCGGTGAAGGGAGAGTTGAGAAGACTGCAGCAGGCGAGGCATTCGAGAGCGATGGAGGCAGGACAGGGTTTAGGCTGAGGCGACGTAAGCTGGGAGCAACACCGGGTGGCAGTGGGCTTGGCCATCGGCGGGCGGTAGCGCAGCGAAGGCGTAGGCTGGTTCAGACACGTCGACGCCTGTAGGACAGTCAACGGCGATGGGCAACGACGACGTGGCAGTGGGCGAGCGCGCCGGCCCAGAGGGCAGCAACGGCGGGCGTCGGTCGGCTGGCACGTCGCCGCGCTTCGCCTCTCTCGCTTCCTTGCGAGCGGCCGCAGGGCGACGGGCGTCGGGCGAGGGCGCACGCGCCGCGCCCAATTAATCCACGGGGCGGGCGACGACGCGTCCCGGCCCGCCCACTCCGCGCCCTTGCGCGCGTCCCGCTCAACCTCGAAAGTGTTCGCCTCCGGTTTCGAAACGAGCCACAGGCTGCGCTGCTCCGCTTTTGCGCCCCAAAACGTCGCTCCACGGCCCACGCGTCTCCATTCCTACGGAACGTCCCTCAAACGCTTCGTCTCTTAAACGAACCTGATATTTGGACCTTATGGTGGACTCGGTTTAATTGGACGTTGGATAATCCTTCGTAAACTCTACAATAGACATGGTCTTGAAATTCTGAATTAAGTCAACGTTAAATTGGGTTTAATTGGAATTTTCGCAAGTTATATTCGAATATTTCGAACTCAGAACGTGCAATCTATTAGTAAACAAACTAAAATTCTGAATAATAAGGAATTTCAGTGTTACTTCACCAATAGGTACACGAATACTGCGTCCAGCAAAAGAGGCGATGTTGTCAATGAGGTCCACAGCTCCAGAAACGGTACTGAACAGAACGTGATAACGGAATGATTCGACTTGAATACACAAAACAGTAATTAGGTTGAGATAAATGTAAATATTTTTTTAGTGTTCTTAAAATTGATGAAACATTAGATACGAAACTGGGAGATAAAACTTTCCATTTTACAAATCGAACCTGCTCTTTCCAATTGAAATACAATTACATCTGTAAGTAGTAACTTAAACTGATGAAGAAATGCCCTACTACTCCAAGTGGCAAAGAAGTCTACATCCTTTCCCCAAAAAAGTATATAACTCAGCATTAAGCATTGTGTTCAACGGGGTACTTTTGATATGTTTTTGATCCCAGACCGTCAATCGTCCCACTGAAGAAGCCGAGCATTGATCCGTCCAGCAAACGGCCCACACAAAGGGATGCCCAAACCGCCACGAGAAGAATGCAGAGACGGTCATGCTCTCCCAGGCCGCGGGGGAGCAATCTCCGGTGGCTCATCCGGCAGCCAGTGCGCCCAACCTCAGCCCAGCGATGACCTCCGGAAATTTGTAACGGCCCGGCTCCTCTGCGTCCAACACTCAATAAATAACGAGTGCCTTCCGCTTAAGAGTACGCGGCGCGGCCGGTCGGCCTCGTGGCGTCCAGGCCTTCCCTTTGCGGCAGCCCGTGGGCTCGCCCGGGCCTGCGGCT
This sequence comes from Gryllus bimaculatus, assembly GCA_017312745.1. Lineage (NCBI taxonomy): Eukaryota > Metazoa > Arthropoda > Insecta > Orthoptera > Gryllidae > Gryllus > Gryllus bimaculatus. The sequence goes on from BOPP01000129.1 coordinate 120,209, forward strand.
TAGCTAAGCGGGATACGGCCGCCCCGGGGCAGCTCCGAAGAAAACAATTCAGAACTAATCTTCCTCCAACGCACTGGCATTGACGATGACAAAACATCCCATTTTATTATTTTTTTTTCTTTTCTTTTCAGAAAGATTCAAGACCTCCACTAGTTCAGGGGTCGAGGCGACGCAGAGTTGCAGTGGAGTGCGGAAATGCGAAGAACAAACGAGAACGAATGCAGCTAACCCAAATGCGGCAAGACAGATGAAGGAAGGCGATCTCCATAAAGCACAAGCGGTCCGTGTCAACGGACGAGAAGATTTCATGCCATTCGTGAACGCAGGTCTGCAAAAAGACATTGCGACTTACGACAATAGAATTGTTGCAAGGCGGTTGCATAAAAAGGCGAAATACAGCGGCGTCACAACGACCCACTCCCGCGGTTCGGCCGAACGGCAGGTAGTACATGGCGCCAAACGAGAATGTGGCAGGGCGGAATAAATGGAAATGCGTAACTCCGCGAGTGAGAGAAACTGCACGTTCACAAAAAGCGGGAACACCACAGAACGGGACGCGATACACAGCGCTGACGCAGGCCTGAGCTCGGCAGAGCGAAGCGGACGCAGAGTTGGGATAGGACGGGGTGGCGAGGGACAGAGAGAGGGAAACGTCAAGAGCAGAGCGAAACGAGGGCGGGAGGATGAGAGCGGAGAATTGCGGTACGCCGGGACGGAGAGGGGAGAGGCGGGCGGGCAAGTAGGAAGCGGAGAGACAGGGCAGATGAGGTGGCATAGGAAGTGGCGGAGAAGGAGGAGGGGGACACAAGAGGGAGAGGAGGAGGAGGTGGTGGAAGTGGCGAGGCGGGTTGACGAAGGCGGCGTAGCGGAGGTGCGCAGTGCCGAGCGAGGACGAGGAGAAGGAAAAGGCGGGACGGAGAGGAGGTGATGTGAGGAGGAGGAGTGAGGAGGAGGAGGCGTCGGGGTCGGGCGGGGGAGGGCGCTCTGCCGGGATCGAGCGCGGCGGGTCGCCGCGCCGAGGAGCAGGCAGCAGGCAGGCAGGGCAGGCTCGGCGCCGCCGACCGCTGCCTGCTCGCGCGCCCGGTCGCCCACGCCCGCGCTGCTTCGCACCACCCGACGAATTAAGAAAGGTCCAGGAGCATCCGACACGCTTACACCTCGTGGCAACGTTCGATCAATTACGTCCAACACGGTCAGACGGAGATGCATTTACAAGATCTCTCACTTATGAATACTGGAGATAAAAACATTCCTACGTATCTTGTGAGTTCCTGTTGATTTTTTTTTCAATGAAGACATTCAATCGAGTTTAGCAGCTAAAATGATTCAAACAGACCCACACAAATTTTCACACCTAAACAACTGTATGAAGTTCCAGATGTCATACTTGATCTCGATATCGCGTAGGCGTTCTTTCCTCGCCCGGACATCGAATGTTTATTCGCACACCCCATAATATAGTTTCAACGAGTTATACGAGTCTTACTTCGTCTTGCCTATGCATCAAGCCTGTCATTGCGGTAACCAGAAAAATGCTCACGTTGATGGCTTTCGCAATGCTGATAAAACGAATTCTTTGGGTTAGCGTTATGAGGAAATCAGTTTTAGGTTCAAAGGAATAAGTTAAACGAAAAGTAATTGGCGTTATCTTAATACTTGGTGGACAAATCTCAAATGTTTCGTAAGGATTTGAAACAGTAAGGACATAATTCAAAATTCAACAGCAGTGATAACTGTAACGCCGAAACATTAACAATATAGTTCCATAAGGAAATGAATTAAATAAAATCTAATCATCAAAATATGTTACCCTTATACTCTTATCACAGACATATTTGTAACAATTCCTATCCCAAAATAAACATTTATTTTGCATAGAGAAATTTGACTTATTTTTAGCTGGGAGATATCTGAACCATCCCACGAGTTAGCTCTCCCGTCACAAAGATAACCTCATTTCAATCAAACGTCTTTTTTGTATTAATACCGTGCCCCAGGACGTGCTTCGTTACAAGAAGCCGAACGCCGCGAGTGCCTCGAGACTGTTCCAGCGCGACCGGCGCCAATTTTCACTTTTGCGACACGCTCTATTGCCTGGCCCACATTCGCCAGCGCACGCCCATCCCAGAGGTTTCGAGGTCTGGCGCTTTGCGTCCAGATTTCTACGAAAGGAATGATGAAACAAGGTTAACTATGAGATACGACGCGCCATCTCGCTTTAATTAGAATCGGACGCGAACGAAGTCTTTTAACAGATGGCTGCCGGAAAAGAAAAACGGAGGGACACGCTAGGACAGGTGCAGTTGCTGCGGAGGTCGAAGATGCAAAATTCCTTTGGAGCGAATTGCTCACGTACTTCCTTGCGAATCCCGGCGATATACGCGAAGTCTCGCAAAGCTGAACTAAGCATCAGAATAGGAAGGGAATGCATTAAAGTCCACGAATTTCGCGAAATCATTCGAGGGAATAAATGTTGAATGTATCCTTCAACATGTTGTATTGTAGCTGTACCATAAAAATAAGCAATTAAAAGGATATAGCTGTTTGAATGCATGACTTTTTGGAACGCAGCTTCTGATTTTATAAATCTCTTATCTCTAAGCCAACGAATTTCATGCTAATTCGCCGATATATAATTTATGAGAAGTGAGTTGCACTCGACCTATTAAACCACATCGAAATCGGTTCAGCCGTTCTAGAGATTGCCCCGGACAATCAACCACACAGACAAAAATCGTAAATACAATTGATTTGGTTTTTATATCATCTAAATAAGTAGACGAGTTTATAAAAAAAGTCAGTTATTTTGAAATCACAGAGAGACTACGATTTTATTTATGCAAATAAAATCACACACGCGCTATAAAGCTCAGTACTTCTTGAAATAACCACGCTTCAACGATTTCAGAATCACATTCATCTCTCTCGCGCAGGGCTACCAAGCGATGTGCACGTTCATCCCACAGCCCGCCCTGCGCGCCCAGCCGCGCAGGCAATCCCCGGCCCCTCGCTGCTTCTCGCGCGTTCGCTAGCCGCAGTCGAGCCCGCAGCGCCCCGCTGCCATCCAGGTGGCACCGCCCGCGCAGTGGCTCGCGACACTTCGACTCCGCCCTACCAAACACCACTGCAACAATTATTAGTCCCTCTACGACCTTTTACATCAACACAAACGTCGCATTTATCTTTTGAACCTTCGTCCCACGAGAGCCGACATCGTTCGAATATCCATCCCCCCCTCCCGTTTGCCTGAGTCGCGATCCATCACCGTGACGCGGCGGGGAAGGCGGGGGCGGCAGGGCGACGGCCACGTGGCGGAAAGGGTAATGGTGGGGAGGCGAGGCTGTGGCTGAGGCTTCCTTCTCGACCGGAAGGAAGCGCGGTCGTGGCTCGCTGCTGACGGCCGCTCGGCGCCCACCGCACTGGGCCACGGCGACCGCAGCTCCCGGGATCTCCCCCGCACAGACGCGTCACACTGGCGCAATGCATCCGCTCGCTCCCACAAAGTGCATCTCGCACAGGCCACGACGCGACCGAAGCGGCTAACACATCCCGACCACTATGGAGGGGCTACTGCTACCCATGCTAATGAATCCCTTCGATTATTTACCCCCAGCAACACCACTTAACCTGTTAGTATCGTTTTACACTGCCGATATAATTTCATTTTTTTTTCAAAATTTAGATTTTGACTTTCAAACCCTCCTTGAGCGCAGAAACTTAAAGAAAATCATATATATTATCACTGTGAAATTTTAATACGATTCGCTAAACTATTCCTCTATCATTACAAACAATCAATGTGTTCAATGTACCTGGAAATTATATCAGTATGCTCTAATATTGACTGTACTAGCGTATCTGCAATATCAATATACTAGTAAAAGAGAAAATACGAAAGGAATATTTCAATATATTGATTAGAGAATACACCATTATTACCATTTTCTTAGTATTAACTCCAATAATATGAGCATTTCTAAATAAGTCAATGGCCCATTCTCCTCAGGCTGTGATACCTCGTATTCAAAATTAATTTGAAAATCTCTAATGGATAATTATAACATCTTTTCTCAGTAGCTCAGTTCGCAGGTTTATGTTTTGTACATCGTACTTAATTCCGGAGAAACATTCCAAATAAACCACATATTTGCAATTATAAATATGAATGTTGGAAACGCGTTTACGTACATTTGCTGCTGTTGCAAACTGCGTTGTTGGCAACACACTTGAAATAAGATCTCGGTTACTCAAATGATACAGTAAACCTTGCGAGACATGTGCCAGCGAGTAAAGTATCATCCACAATCCTCTCTTTCAGATCTCGGAAAGGAAACAACTGGCATTCGGTCAAGGACACGGTTGCAGAATAAATTGGTGCACATACGATGGCAGGCAATTAGAACGTGTCGTAACGCCTGCAGATCGAATCATCATATTTTAAACGACCGCAGCAGAAAAGTAAAAGAGCGGACCGCGAAATAAATGAGGAAACACGCAGTGTTCCTCCGGGAGCTGCGACAAATACAATAGACGGAAGTCTACCTACAGCGACATTACACTCCCTCATAACAACAATGACATTACAAAAATTTAGAAATACGAAATTACGAAACTAATATTGGAGAAAAGTTTTAAATACAATATACTCCAAACAACCGTTTTGGAGTTACTTCAAAATTTGTGCAAGAAGGCGGTTAACATTTTCCGTCAAAATTACGAAGTTATATCATTCTGAAAGCATTATTTTTCTCCATTCATTAGCTTTGAGAACACGAAGATAAACAATTTTCAAAGCTTAAAGAACAAATATCACGGATAATATTTAAATTAAACAACTTACTTTACTTAATTTAAAATTTTTCAATTTTTTCAGCCTGATGCATGCAATTAAAACTGAGAAAAAATGTGAAAATATGTGTATGATGGAGAAGCAATTTAAGTCGTTAGGATTATGTTCTCAAATCGAAAAATATGCTTTAAGTGACTCCGCGCTACTAAATCGCGTCGACTAACTAAGATGCTGGCACAAACAGGCTTTACATACGAAACCGGACGTATTGTATAAAAACGACTCGGGAACTCTTTTTCGATTGCTTTTGGCAGTTTCAGCTGCCAAATATCAGTGCTTTGCTGCTCTCGTCTCGAACAGGTACAGATCTACTGTCGAAAATATCGATAATGATTAACACATTATGGTCATTTCCACGGGACATGAAATTTGAAAATAATCTAGTAAGCACTGCCAACAAATTTTTATTGCATTGCATCATAATTACATGCACACATATATTGCCATCTCTAGAAACGACGCTTGAAGATAGTTATCCCTCGACTCTCTTTCTTTTTCTTCAGAAGGGAGCTGAACTTCTCTTTCTCAATATTAATGTATTCAAATGATCGTCATAAACTCAAAGAATATTGTCGGCCTTGGTGAAATTCTTATAAATGGTTACATCCTTTCTTTTTCTCTACCTTCTTCTCAGGAAATATTAATTCTCACTGTCGATCAATGGAACAATGAAGTTTTAACCTTCAAGGTGAATCCGGAGAAATACAAAAGAGATGGAATATTCCCATTCCCGTGAAAGATGCCGACTTCAATACCGAGAGCACTAGGGAGCTATTCCTATCACAAATTGTTGAATAAGTTTTGTAAAACTTTTGTGTTCACTGACTAAATGATCTTTTTTCTGAATAAAAATTGCCCTGTATTTCTCGGATCGCTTAAAATATTTCAGAACTTCTTGCAAATAAGGTAAAGGATAAAGTGGGTGATGTATTGTCCGTGGAGTTTTCCTGTTCATTAGTAACTATAATTATACCATGTAGTGTGTATTTTGGCCAACTTCCCAAGTGATACGTTATTCGGCCACCCGCGCAAGTACAATCTTTATCTCCATAGCACGTGCACAACATGCACACATTTCCCACACCCCTACGCACACACGTTACGAATTGCGTGGGCGGAGCAGAGCATTAACGCGGTTGGCTAATTACTCGCGTTTCCCGCATCGACAGGCGCGCCATGGGCGAGCGAGGGACGGGAGGCTGCACTGGTGAATGTCGGGGGTCAAGAGTACAACGGGCAGCTGGCGAGTGCCACGCCCCCCCGTGCGCCCGGCTCGGCCCGGCCGAACCGGCCTGGGCTGGGCTGGGCGAGACAGGAGCTTGGGCCACGGCGTGGCGCGCCCTGGTGGCTGCGGAGGCAAGTGCAGTGCCGTGCCGCGCAGCGCCGCTGCTGCACGTACACCCCCCCCCTCCGCTCGCCGCCACCTCTGCCACAACCGCAAACCTCCGCCCATGAGCACGGCGCCGCTGCTGCCGTCGCGATGAGCCCACACGCACCACACGTGCACAGCTCCCAAGCTGTGCTTTCCATTCACGTGAAGCGCCCGGCACGGCAAGCGTACGAGTACACCCACGCGCCGGTCTCGGAGCTCATGTGTGCTGCGCTGACGCAACAGTCAGGCGTCGCGATTGAAACCGAGAACTGAACCTCCGCAGGGAAATTGAATTTTTGCAATACCAATTCATTAAAAGTGGAATGCCATTCATTTGTGAAATGACGATACGCCAGAAACTATTTATTTACTGACAGAGGATTGTAAGAATCTCATGAATCAATGTATAAGTACAGCAATAATTAAGAAAACGCAGTATACAACAAAAATGAATAATGGAACGAAAATAATAGTAAAATGATTTATGATGGCGAAGTGAAACAATCCAAAGTTCTATCGGAAACCTAACTTTAGTACGTTCTAACAACGAACACATACTTTATTTTCCAACAGAGTTTTCAACAGACAACGATTTGCAATAACCTTTTCCTATATTATTTACCCGAATCATCAATTGTTGGTAAGAAATATTAAAAACTGCTCGATGTGTTTTTCCCGACACACTACTTAACTCCGAATTATCAATTTTCCCCCCAATCCTCTCTAGTGCTACCTGAAGACGAAGCAAATTCGGCGATACGTTGTCGTATATTCACAAATTCTATTGTGAAAACGTACCTCAACTTCACCAGCTTTCAAAGAAATTTATCACAAAGGACGGTTATCATTACTCGTGGCAGATCGCGTGACCCGAATCACTTAAAACAGAAGCAAGTTCAATTCGAACAAACTCCAGCATTAATTAATTGGGATTATGACCTTGTTGTGGTTAAGGGCCTCTTCGCAGTGAAGGCTACAAAAGGCCGGAAACGTCCACTTTTTATTACCAATTGCCAAAGAATTCTGTGGGGGCGAATTCTGGGCGAAGGCGAGATAGGGGCTTACGCCTTTAGCCCCTTACTTTTTCTTGGAGACGTGCTCATTCCTGATATGCATTTTTCTGTGATAGTATGAAGGATAATTGTGTGCTTGTGACGTAAATGACGATAGATGAATGATTAAGGATAGCAGGATAATCATTGTGATAAGCACTGTAATGAGATATCACTAAACCTCAGTCTCATGCTGAAAGCACTCGCTCGACTCAGCGTTGCGAACTGACGGGGTTGGAGGGGTAGGAAGGATGCCAGAGATTGTTCCCCTAGAGTTTTATGTTCTCGGGTAATTTATTTGTCCCTTCCAGGGAGCTAATTATTCCATTTCTAGGGGCATAATTTACGATTTCCACCAACTTTAAATCAAGGAAATCTAAAAGAAAATCTGGAAAAAACATTCGCAATACCATTGCTGGATTTATTCTGCCTGTGCAGCGAAAGCGAAGCCTGTAATCATTTTACTCATTAATTAACCCCCCGCAGCCCTAGAGAAAATTATCAATTCACACAGTGAGGACTTGAACCTACATCCTAGTGCACGGCGTACTGGATGCTGCTCAAACCGCAAACCAACCGAGATCAGCTCTCGGCAGTAAAATCTAGCAAAGGCGAGGGGGAAGAGGAGGCACTTAACATCAACTACTAACGGATCCGAAGCCTTCACTTTCTATGTTCCGCCGCTTGTTCCAAGTGCTCGCCGTCCCCACGTGTCCGCCTGGCGCACGCCGCAGACGCCTCTCGCTTCGTTTGCAGTTCGTTTAGCCCCCGACGCGCCGGCGGCTCGGGCACTTAGCGCGTCCTTGGAAATTAATAGGCGATGAGTGCCCGGCGCACATGGAAAGGAAAACGTCCTCTTCTCCGGCGTTGCGAAACGCGCGGCGGGCAGGAAAAGCGCAGTTTCCGGTCTCGAATTGGCGACTTCCCGGATTGCGCACCACTGGTACACTTACGCGGCGGATGCTTATGAGGACGACCCGCAAAGTAAACGTCGCTTCGTCTGGAAACCCCGAAGGGAGGGATTTGCGTGCCGTGCGAAGAGAACTTCCTTTGCCGCGTTACCTACAAGCTGTAGCGCGCTTTGGTTCACACATCGCGTGCGAGTCTAGGGCACGTGCGCCGCTTAGTGAATAACAACGCACACACTCTCTTACAATTTATTATTAACAGGTCGTGAAAGCAGATACGTAAACCGAATCTCGTTTTCTATTTTTGTTCCCCTATTACTTTAGTCAATTTCTATTTCACAACACATTCATTTGCAAAAGAGCGCACCGGATTTCGCCGATTAAATACCTCTGTCAAGGTTAATAAAGCAACTTTCGAGGTCGTTACACCACTTCTACCACATTATGCAGATACATTCCTAACTCAAGGACAAGATAAGGTTGTTCTGATAGCATCATTCTAGAATACTTTATCTTCCTCATCTCCAAAGCTATCAAGACAATAACAACGTCAACAGGGATGTTACAAATCAAATACTACGTTGTTGCATCATCTTCAAGGAGATACATGCCAAGAAAGGCCAGTCCTCTGCAATGTCATGAAATCGTTTACAAGGTGACATAATCTGCCGTAAAAAGAATTTTGCTGACTGGTCCCACATAAAACTAGACGTGCTAAGCGTGTACGGCACGGAGAGAAAGGACGCCAGGTTTTTGTGGACTGCTTGCAATAGGCTCTCCGGGCCGGTACGGGACGGTACGGCACGGTACAGACGGGATAAACCAGATACATCACACAGTTTCGGAGTCAGTCTGGCTCCTTGCTCCGTGCTTTGCGTTGTGCGTCATGGCTTCATGATATTAAGTAAAGAAACAATTGCTTTACGTTCATTTTTAATAGCGGAAGAAGAAGAAAATGAGACAAGGAGTAAAAGAAAGCCCAGATCTGGGTTCATAATATACTTGAATATAGAACAACAACGGAATTTCGCGAATTAGATATCGGTCTGAATATGAAAAGCAACTTCGGTACTTTACGATGTCTCATTAAAAATTTGAAGCTATATTGAATACTTTAAATGAAAAACTGCAAAGAGAGGATGCATTTTAGAGAGCAAATAACTAAGGAAATATTAGCAGTTTGTTTCTGCCAAGAAAACCATACTATATGTGAAAAATCTTACTTGAATAATCAAGAAAATGGTACTTAACGATTATTATGTGAGGGGACGGTCTTGGGTTTACTGGGACCAAGGACAAAATATTAACCCACTGTAAAAAAATTAGAAAATTACATTTAAGGTGAAAAAAAGCAATTGCTAAATATTGCGATCATGTGTAAATCATAATTAACTTAGGGGCAGAAAAATAATTGCATTAATTTATTTGGAAACTTAAGAAATTAGTTTACAAAGACAAGAAGCAATAATTTTCGCAAAAAAGACCCAAAAATAATTTACAAAGATTAATAAACCTATGTATCATTCCAAAATATGGCAGAATTTATTCACCGTGCTCAGTTTCAGATTGCACTTCTCACAAATATATAGCATTTTAAATTTTGAGAATTGTAACCCTTGATACAGGTAGTTTAGGTGCCCAGCTAAAGTATACTTCCGAGTATTGGGCAATATCGACATTAAGTAAAACTTGCATAATTCATATGACTTGGAATAATTCTGGATCAACATTATGAAATCAGACTCGTACGTGTTCGCTCCGCACGCGTCACATAACCTCTCAACTGAAACGGCCGCCCTGGCCTGCTGCACGTGCGTGGACTAGCACGTGACGTCATCGAATGGAACGGCCAATAGGAGGGTCCAAAGAAATTTCCTTCGGACGTTTCGCGAACAGCTGTGGAGGCGGTTCGTCCCTCACCGACCATGACGGCCTACTGCGCCCACTCTTACCAGAAACGTAATAAACTTTTAAAAAATCCCCTTCGTACGGTTTTTCTGTGTCGTAACGCATTGCATCGACCCAGTGTGTGATAGGCTCAACTGGTCAAGCGGCAAAACACTATTTGTAATTTACCTTTTCGATAAGCGAATCGGAAAACTAGAAAACTGCTTTCAAACCCAAGGCGAGGCAACATTTTCTGCCAATTTCACAACACTTGAATTCTTGAAGACTGATCTGAACTGACGTTATCAACAATCTACAGAATTTTTTTTTTAGCCCGCCTGGATTAGTCGAGGTCGCTATGGCCGGAAAGCCGTAGCTGCCTCAGCTCGAAGGGTCGTGGGTTCGACTCCCGCCTCGGGCATAGATGTTTGTGTGAGTTTGTTACCACCTAGCGTCCGTTCGTATTATTCCTACAGTTTCTCCTATGGTTAAAACAACAACTCTATATAACTAAGATGTCAAAAAGCGATCTAAAAAAATATAAAGTCGGATGTGATTATAATGCGTGACATTACTTTACCCCGACACTTCTTTACTAAAACTACTCGATCTCAGCATTTGGTATTGAATTGAAATAATGGCATTGCAGCTTCCAATTATCTAACATTCAAATAATCTAACTTTTTTACTGCACTCGCTTGAAATTAACATTTCCAAAATCAACCCCCTTTTATGTTCAAATGCATCCGACGTCTAAAACATTGACGTCCAGTGCATTACGACGCCCAGCAGAGACAAGATTTCCGCTCCCCCGAGCCGAGCCGAGCGGAGCCCTCTCCGAGTTCGCCCCGCTCGCGCGAAGGCGGGCGCTTCCTTCCTCGGAGGGCGCGCGCTCCGCCCCGATCATTAAAGTTCCGCAGCGTGGCGCAGCGCCTGCAAACCTCGCCGCGTCGTTAAACGCTCGATTAAAAGAGCAAAAAGACATCAAATCGCCGTTCGCCAGCCAGGTACGCGCCATAAATCGCGGCCGAGAGGGAGCGTCTTCTTAAAAATATGTCCGCGTGTCCCGATCGTAAACAAGCCGCCGCGCCGCGCCGCGCCGCCCACGACCGCTCGCATTTAGCACCGCCAGTGGAGGGGGTGGGTGAGGAAGAGGCCTGCACTGGGCAGGACGACGAGACTGGACGGATAAGCCGGTCCCAGACGGGGGATGTATTCAATTGCTAACAAGTAGTACAGAAAAGATTATAAGCAGTAATTCATCTTAAGTAAAATTTGGCTTCTCTTACGGATGCTATAAAGCGATAAAATATGCCCATTATTTTTTCTATTTCTGCAACAAGGCATGCAAATACTGGTCGCCTAAAAATCCGTGGCGCCACAGTTCATACTCCTTACGAAGTCAAACTCAAAAGGTTTACGTAAGAACAAAAAAGAATTCACTTCCTACTGCCGAGTCAGCGAGAAACCGGCGGAACGCAGTCGTTTTTGTCCAGATCCTTGGAGCAGCGGCCCCTACGCGACGACCTTCCGGCGCGCCAGCGCTTTCTATCCCGGGCCGTGCGCTGCGCAGCGCAGTAGTGGCAGCGGCAGCGGCAGTCGTGCACACCTCCTGGCGGCGGCGGGCGAGCGCACGCGTGTCGCTCGGCCGGGCGCGGGCGGCGCGCGCACTTATTTTAGGCGTATCGGATGTCGCGCGACGGCGTCCAACGAGGCCGCCCCGCCGCCGCCCCCATCGCCACCGGCGGACGGTAGGCACGGCGGCGTCAAGCAAGGTCGCCGCCCGCCCGCCGCTCCCACCTAACTGGGTCACTTGCCGGCGCCCGCCCGCCGCCACTCGGCCAGGGCCACGGGCTGCTACTGCAGCAGCCGCCTCCCGTGACAAGCTCGGCCGAGCGGGGCGAACAACCTGCTGCCGCCACTACTACTACTACTACTACTCTACTCCTTCGTACCCCGGGGCGGCCACCGCCCGCCTCGCCTCCCAATGACGCGACCTTCGCATGCCCACTCGTCCGCTAACCTTGAATGCCAGGGTCCTCGCGGGCTGTTTCGCGGGGGGAATTAGGGTTTCGGCCTCCCGCTCCACAGAAGGGACGAGGGAGGCGCACCTCCCCTGCCAGACCGCATTTAATCCAATAAATAGGGCGGTCCCCACCCACGATCATGAGTTTAGGGGGCGTCGTCTGCATTCCTGCTGGCCTTTTCCGTACAGTAAAAAGCCCAAGCAACTGTAGGATTAGCCTATCCCCTGACTAAATTTCTTCGTCATAAAGTTCGAATCAGGAGGCAGACGTTTCATACAATATTTACAAATGGGATGGGTGTAATAAATCTTACACAAAGGGATTGCAGCAAGATGATCTCGCTGCTCATTGCACGTCCACGAAAGGGACACACCAGCAGCGATTTGCAATGTGCAATTACTTCTTCATGCTCGGCTGGTATCGAACCCTCTGCGACCTTACACCTCCTTCACCATTCAAGAGACTTGCCTAACTCACAATTACCATACCTTTTGCTAACGACACTAATGACGTTGAATGAATGCGAAGGCCGCTCTTACTATTGGCACACACATTACCAAAAGAGAGTGAGAGAGCGAGAGCCGAGGGCCCACACAGGCTAGATGCCACGCCGTGGATGAATGTGAAATTCGAGACGCCGGGGAAAGGCAAATAAGCACCGCCCATCACCGCCCAAGACGCATTACTACGTTCATGACCTCTCCGACACCTGACGTGTATCCTACGCGAAGTAGCGAACAAGCGTAAACTTTCTATGCATAAACCACACCGCTGCGGGGCGCGCGGCGCGCCCTCACGCCGAGGGAGAATTCTCGTTGGGCAGCTGGGGAGGCAACAACGATGGTGGTGCCGGTAGAGACGATGTTGGTGATGGCCGAGATGGAGACGATGGTGTTGGTGGTGGCGGAGGCGATGGTGTCGGTGTGTGTGTGTGGGGGGGGGGAGGCGATGGCGGCAGAAACGATGGAGGTGGAGACGGCGCAGAGTCGATGTTGCCGCGGCAGCGCGCATTCCAGGTCGGGCAGGCGGGTCACGGTTTTCTCCCTTTCCTTTCCCTGCGAATTCCTGCGCGGCGCGTGTGGTCGCTCCTCGTCCCTCCCGGCTGCTGCCCGAGTCCCGCTCGCCCGCCCGCCAACACGAGAGTTGCACATGCGCGCGCCCACGCGCCGTCGGAGAAAATTCGCCTCGACAAGAGAGACGACGTGCGTAAGTAGGTCTCGTGAAGTCTCTTTTTCAGTTCTCGACAGAAAGTCTCACATTTTGACGTCTTGTGCAAATCAGAATCCCGACCGGAATCGCTCAGGCGGCAAACGCCCCTTGCAAGGGTTGAGTGTTTTTTATCGAAAAGTCTGAAACGTAAGGTGATTTTCACCACCTGGTTGTAGTACGGAAGGCATATTACAACCACATAGTCTACATAATCCCCTACATTGTTATCCATCCCTGCATAATTGCTCTGGGAAGCGAATAACGTCTGATCAAAAAACTTTACTTGGATGTCAACGTCCCATTATGGATATGGCACCAGTGGTACAAGGCATACCACCATCTTCGCAGCACATAAAAAGAAATTCCTTTTTTGAATATACTACTTTCCAGCCCATTGAATGGAACACATCCTACAGCGCAGATATCAAGGTTGTAACGCCGGCGGCACGGAAAAGGATTGGCGCTTTCGAATTCCTTCACGTCACAGACATTCCTGTTTGCTCTTTAATCTTACTATTGTCTCGCTTCCATCCCACTGAACCCCTAAGTACGAATGCCAATCAAGAAAAGGAACTTGGTGTTGAAATATTTCAAGAGTTTAGGTATGAAAATGTACATGCTCAACGGAAGTGGAAAAAGAACTGGAACAGTCTAATATAGAACTTTTTTAGAAGAATATGTAAGTAAACTTATTTACCAAGATATGCGACTGAAAACACTGCAGATCTATCAAAATCCCATTCCATTACTTTTCAAATCCCTTACTCCTGTATGGCCTATTGTCCTACAATGAATTCGAAGTCCAAAGGCTCTGAAGAGCGTACGGGAGAGTTACATCACACATCTCGCAGGCGTCAGAGGATGCGCGTATTTGTCCGTTGACGCAAGCACAGTTACGAAGCGCACGTCTCGTCTCCGAGTGCATACATCTGGGAAACTGCATGTGAACGACTCTGCAGTCGCTCCACTTTCCTACATATCTCAAACAGCCTCGTTTCAATATTCTGCTTTTGCGGTGTGCTCAGTGAGACGCAGTCTTATTGTTCATGACTCAGCAAAGCTCGTGTTAAGTAGGGGGTACATTCAGGATCATAGCGTTTTAGGCAATCTACACCAATTACTCTTATTTGTATAGTAACCACCTGCTCGCTAAGTGACAAAATTCAGGTCGCCACTTCTGCTCTTTTCTCTACCATTCGTTTCGAAATCATGACTTAAGTATGAGAGAACTCACAACCGTGTTTTGTGCAAATATGTGTAGGTGAATTATAATGCGTGTATTCATGGAAGTACACATAAAGATACAAACAGGTGCATTTACTTCCCTGAAAGAAACGACACTAAAACAGAATGGCGAAATTCATTGACATAGTGACGTTCGAACGTAGAACGTTAGAACTAAGAAATTAACAAAGAATGCCACCAAAAGCCACGTTTCCCCATCATTATTCAATTATTCCTGTCAACCTTTTAGTCAACCTCCCATTGTTAAACGTGCCCTCCTTAGGCACACAGTTATCCCGCACAGTACCTGCGTAACTGTTATGCAATGCTGCCTTGTGCGTTCAAGAACGGTGTCCAATGCTGGGTCCCACAAAAGAGACGAGGAAAAGTCCCAAGGACTGTTTCACGGATATAACACGGGCTTCCGCGAGTACAACTGACAAAAAGATCCAATGAGGAAGTCTCGAACTTTTTCCAGCAAACGGCCTTTTTCATTCGCGTCACATGATCGAAACTCACTCGAAGACCCGATTCCGCATTTTGAAGCGCCGCCTCGTGAACGGTAGAGTTGACGTCTTCGGGTCACGATTTCTACTTTCCTAGCGCCGAACGGACGGTGTGTTAGTACTAATTAAATTCAATTAAACACACTGTGGATGCTCAGATCATCCCAATCATCCCTTTGCTGTCAAGTGGCTTCTTAAAGTGGCAAATCTTAGATTTTAATTCTATAGGAGGCACACTTTCCATATCCAGAAACTGGAATTAATTGCATACTCAGGAATCTAGTTTTTTGTGTTTTCCTTTAGAAGTAAAGGAAAGAATTCGGACGAAAGCCATTTATGTTTGATAAATAAGCGGTGAGTTCCCTTGGTTCATTTCCTTAGATAAAAACGCATGTCCGACTATCGTTTGAAAAATCTACTTTTTGCATAAAAGACATTAGAATGATGTATTTTGCAGATCATTCTATTAATTACAATTACTTCTTGTCTAATCTGTATCAGTTCACTAGTGTCAATATTGCCCATTTATATCTAAAGCAAACATCTAAGAAAAATATGTTTATGTGGTTTTAGGGCCCTCAACTACTGAGGTCATAGAGGCTCTTTAGTGATGATCTAATGGGTAGATGAAAGGGACACTAATGTGAATGATGGAATAATGGTGGGACGAGACGCAACGTAAACGGCTTTAGAACCTCTAGCGAGAGCTCACTTTGTCCACCATAAAGTTCACGTTGGCCTGGAATCGAACCCGGACACCCCCATTTGAAGGCGTACGCGCTAGCCTTTATGTCACGATTCCTTCCCGGCCCCGTGTGCGTTAGCTTTCGACACGAAGACAACATGCATTTTAATGCTTAGAATACTTCCGCTGCTCTCTGTGAAGACCAAGGTTAAATTCCTAGCATTCTATTCCTTGAAAACAAATTCCTCAGTTTTTGCCCTTCTGATTCAATCATCCTTAGCTTTCTCATCATCAATAACTATTAGCTATGGTAGGAAGAAGACTTGTTTAAGCAATAATATAAGCACAATAAAATAACCACAGACAACATTTGCGATCAGATTTTCAATACCAAACGTGTTTTAGTAATCGTATCAAGAAATTAGTATTTTCTACATCACGGTATTTAGATTTCTATTTATCATTTTTATTGTTTGGATGAATTTATAGAATTGATCATTTATTAATCCCAAACCTCAAATGTAATGTCATTGCATGAAGACTTGATTCTTCGAAATGTGTCCCTCCACCCCACCCAATCGTTCAAACTGTTTAGAAATTGAGCAACTTGTTTGCTTGCACCAACTGCGTAAGCGTCTGAGGTAGCGAGTTCGCAACCAACTTTGCCGTCATTGAGGTCCTGGGTTTGTGTGCCAGCCAAGAACCTCGGCAGAACATTTCTTTAGGCTGGCTGCTCTGATCGGTCGAAACAGCCGTTTCCTACAATTTACCGCAGACAGAGGTCTAAGCTATGCCGTCAACAACGAGCCAGGGGTCGCGCGCGATCTTTCCTTCCTACCTTCGATATTTAGGACCGCCCACGGGCCTGATTCTACATCTAATGCAGTCATTAGGCAGGACACCACCGGGACTGAATTTACGCGGATGTATCAAGCTGTAAGATCTTAGGAAGAGGATGTGTGATAAGAAGATTGAAAAGAGGGAGAGGTGAATGAAGAAAATGAAGAGTGAGAAGGAGAAGAAGAGGGAGGTGGAGAAGAAGAGTGAGAAGGAGAAGAAGAGGGAGATGGAGAGGAAGAGGAGTGAGATGGAGAAGAAGAGGAGGGAGATGGAGAGGAAGAGGAGTGAGATGGAGAAGAAGAGGAGGGAGATGGAGAGGAAGAGGGAGATGGCGAAGAAGAGGGAGGGTCTACGAATTTATATCCTGGGTCCCACGCCATTCATCGGTCCAGCCTCCCGCCGTCCGGCGCCTTCCGACCTTCGCTCAGCGCGCGTCCTCCGCTCGCGCGAGCGCTCGGCCGGCGCGATGACGCAAACGAGCCACTCGGGGATTCGTCATCCCACGTCACCCGCCGGGCGCGCGCGCTCGCTCGCACTCCAGCACACGGGCACGCATCTCCAAATACAGAGACACATTGGGCACAAAACAGCACGGGAGGCGATATGTTCTCCGCCCGTCGCGGCGCGTGCTTCTCGGAAACTGCTCCGCGCCCGTCGCTACGCGGAGCCCCATGAACGTGTTCTTTGGACAACGGCCCGAGTCGCTGAAATCATCTCTACCCCAGAAGCATGTTCGAGTTCATTTAGATGTCACGTACAACGTGCCGGACCTGGTAACAGCAAATGACGCTGGAGTGTAATTAAAACTGTGGTTTAAACCGCCCATCACTAACAAGAATACGAATAATGCACATGAATCACTGAAATATTTCGGTCACGGTTGCACTCATATTCAGAAAAGAACTTGATAAAATGTATGTTAATTTACAGCCATTTAAAGAGAAACTGACTTCCAACACGAGTGTCTTCCATCAATGTCGACATTCATGAGAAAGTATCCAGCAAGGATTAGCCAAATCTTTCTAAAGGAGCTCTGATGTCAAAACTACAGAATTCCAAGGCGCATAGATGAGATGGCGTTTCCCCAACATAATTTAGAAACAAAAATGAGACCACAATACTAGGAACACTCATTTAATACGATACAATTATTCATACTAATCGGAACGCATGTAGTTGATGCTTGCTATTTTATTCCTAACACTTTTACCATAGTCTAGTAAAATATTGCATATGACTTATCTATTAAAACTTACAAATACGAGTAAGACGAGTGTATAATCACATCTGCGGACTCTGTATTTGCATAATCATACAAGTTTGTTCACGTACGTGTGTAATAAGAACGTTTCCAGAACCCACATTTCATCCCACTCGACACTCACCTGTAATCAGTCATCACGTTATCCCACAGCAGCATTCTGGAATGAGGAAGTATCCAGCACCTGCACTACCACACAACACTACCGGAGACGGGCACACTGCGCGCGCGCACTTTCGAAGGGGAAGGCGAAGGCGAGGCCGCGTGCGCTGGCGCGCCACGCAAGGCCGAGCAGGAGCCGAGCGCGGAGTACCGGAGGATTCCTCAAGCCGCGGCGGATGTCGCGGCGCGTGCGTGGCAGTGGCGCTCGCGCGAGGCGACGGCGACGGAGCGGCGCGCCCGATGACTCGCGCGATCTGGACTCCCGCGGCGCCGGCCCGCCGCCCTCACGTCCCGCCGCCGGCGCGCCGCCGCCGCTCGTGACGGCCACCGCTTTCCCTCCTCCCCCCTACTTCGTCTCAACAACCCGCCCACGCTCGCCGCGCGGGCGTCCCATTCAGACGGTCACCCGGATATGAGCCGCAGCGCGCACCCACACGCACGCACACACCACCACACGCACACGCACACAACACACACACCACAAACACACACACCACACCACACACACATACCACACACACCACACCACACACCACACCGTCCACCCACCCACACACACCGTCCACCCACACACACACACACATCGTCCACCCACCCCCCACACAACACACCACGACCATCACCCACCCACACACACGACCACACACGTCCACCGCACACACACACACCACCGTCCACCCACACACACCGACCGTCCACCCACCCACAACACACCGTCCAAAACCCACACCCACACACACCGTCCACCACACCTACAACACACCGTCCCACCATCACACCCACAACACACACACCCGCGGACTGCCAGGCAGCCGATGAGCGGCAGGATGCGCAAATGGAGAAGCCAAGCCATAATAATGCGGTCACGTGCATTAAACGATGTACACTCTTTCCGCAAAATTTGCATGTGATGAAGAGGACTCCCGAAGTAAATGACGTGCGACGTTCGCGTCTCCCCCCTCCGCCATCGCTGATGGGAGCATTTAATTAAAGCGTGCTTTACCCCTTTCACTTGACACCGTCAGGCGCAGACTCCAATTCAAGCGCATTTGCCTCCAATTCTTCAGATTTCGATACTTGTACTAATACGTACCAAAGCTGTACTACCACGTTTTGATCTCGTGATCAATTGCTCAACCAGTGTCAAGTGTGTTTTCCCGACAGTTTTGATTACCATATTACCAATCACACTCGTATTTACATCTATCGCAAAGGTATTTAAAAATAGGAAAGTGATATAACTTGCAAAGAAATATTGTTACTATTAATACACTCACGCGTCAACATGCCGGCGATTAAACGAAACATCATTCAGACCCCATTCCAGAAAAGATTTCTTAACTTAGATCAATCAAAGTGCCTCTTCATATCGAGCACATCTTTATGAAATACCACCTTATCTCTCTCATCGTTCTCAAACCCTACAGGAATCAGGAGTGAGCCATAGAAAAGTAAATGTGAGATACTGGAAACGTTTAGAAGAATTTATCAAAGAACTATTGATCTAAAACAGAAGCATATGAAATTAACGTTTCTGGAATTCATGCAAATTGTACATTATACTGTAACAAAGCCATGTTTCACATCGTTCAGAAAAAAATGACTATGTTTAATGTTCGTTTAACGAGTTTTGAATTGCGCTCACAAAGAGCTTATTCTCGTGTGGCATATATCATTACTTCCGTAACTAGTTACATTGTCAATTTACAATCCCCCTCAAACTTGTCTCTCAACACAGAATAAGGAAAATCACTGACTTTCATTCTTCTCTGTCTCAATCATTGCATTTAAATACACATGAAATAACTTGGCAGCTGAACGTAAAACATTACACAGCAGGCACAAAACTGATTACATGCCAAATGAGTATATTTCACACCTGTCTCCGTAAAACAACACTTGCTCAAAACACAACTTACCCCGGAATCGCATCACTTTCCCGGGCGTGAAACCAACTAATAAAGAACACAGAGGCCATCCTTCAACCGTCACGTGCGTTGGGCTCCAAATCACCACGCGCCAAAAGACAGAGAGAAGGCTGGTAACCGGAGAACTGCATCGCTGCGACGACACGGCGCAACCCGCATCGCGAGCAGCCCGCACGCCGACACCCGGAACTCGAGCGCTGACCGGGTGCGTACTACACGGGGGTGGGGACGCGAAACACGGCGAAACTGTGCCGCGCTGGCGCCGGGCCGGCAGGCAAGCAAACGGCAAGCAGGCGGCCGAGCGCCGACTTGTGGGCAGCCGAAGGCTCACCTTGACACGAATGATAGGACTCTCAGCAGCACGGGAGCAGTGCGTCGGGTCCGCGCTCCCCACCCGGGTCGCTTCCTCGGCGGCGGCGGCCTCGAAGGCGCGGCGTGTCCTCTGGCGCGCTAGACGTCCTTTGAAGACACGAAACGGCGCTGTCGCCCGAGGACGAATTAGCCGGGTCGGAACGGGCGGTGTCGCGCCGTCGACGGGGACGAGATAGGCAGGACGTGTTCTACATCCAGCGATAAAAATGTACTTCCGCTCCTCGACGGGAAATGGCCTTGGGGAAGATAGCTTCGCACTCAATCGCACGGTGTCTGCGCAGCAGCGAGTGGCTGGCGCGTTCAAGGATCGCGGAATGTACTGCGTCTTTAGAAAGTAGTCAGTAAAACCTTTGGGTATTCACGATATGTCGAAAATATGCATTACAGTAATTAAATATTGGACATATATAAATTAATTAAAATTATGCCAATGATTAATTTCTCGCAATTCTTGTTTCAATATCCTTAACATGAATGTTAAATTGTTTTTTTTCTTTCGATGTTTTCATAACCCAGACAAGTTCCCACATTACGCGTCCCTTTATTGTGCATAATCAATTCACACGTTCCAGAAATTAGAAAGGACGAACGAAGATCTTAAGAAATCGAAATCGTAAGTCAGTGAAATCGAACGACGATGTATAATGGGTCAGCTATCACATGCAGCTACTATTAAGCAACACTGAGAGAAAAGTACTTCTTGTCATTTCTCATGCAGGAAAATAATTACATTTGACTTACTTCATTAAATAAAGTATTAGACGTTCCTTGACCAATCTGGTAATATAGACTCTTCGTTTTTCTCCCTTTTCATCGAACAAAATGTAAAGAATCATTACTCTTTCAGCTTCTTAAGATAAGTTTCTGGTTGCCAACTCCAAGAAAATACACAGTCCATGAAGCAAAACATTTTTTACCATATCTGCCGAAGACGCAATTATTAACGCGTTCACAATCAAACGGACAGGAGCAGAAGAGCGAGAAAAGTTATCCAGCCTTTTCCGGAGTCGCCCATTCCCACGCGCAAAAGCAGCTGCAACAGACATGCGACCACCCTGGTTTCGTCGCCGAAGATGAACGGCGCGACATTTCTTATTCAACGGGCCGAGAACCACAAGCTATCTCAGACGCCATGGCTATCTAAGAGGAAAAATGGCCGTGCAGTGAGAAACACTCCCCTAAATAAAAGAATAATGATTAGGGCTGCCAGTGATCGTTACAAAGTATATAACAAACGTAACTGAATTCAAAAAATGACTAAAAAGGAGATGAATCTCTCGGGTTAAAAATTGACTGAAAATAAGACATTTCCATGTTTTAAATTAAATTAAATTAAATTAAATTAAATTAAATGTAGCCGTTGCAAAATCATCCTATTTTGACGGACGTATTTTTTTTCGTTTTGAAGGAAATAATTCCTTATTGACAAGCCCGTTAACACACTTATCGAATTTTAGTGAAATAAAGGCCATAACAAGCACTGAAATTCACTCGTTTTCGAAAATTCAAAACATTGTTTTGTTTTTGCACCGATACCGAGAGTGCAGAGATTGTTAATTCCATTTTTGTTTTAAATACAGTATAACAATAAGTGATTATTGATATACAAATGAAGTACAAAATATGCGCTACAGAAGCCAAAAACCTTTGAGTCACGAAGAAATACGCTCGTCGATAGCGTTAACATTATATGAGAATGGAAATGAGTAATGCCATCTTATTTATATTCCGGGATCTTATATTTATTAACATACTTCCCGGAAACATAAAAATCAAGAGGAAAGAAATTCAGAAGGAAATTACTAATGCGCGAGGCACTTAACAGTATTTGATAGAGAAACATTCAGTCCACATCGAACGAACCTGACCTTGGAGAAGTTCCTTTTCCGGGTTCGGTTTCAACACTGATGCCACTCATCTTTCACATGATTCATCAATCTGGACCTACAGTCCTATGCAAAATTATCGAGGCGCAATGTCCGCACGCATGTTATGCGTTGATAAGGAAGGTGGTCTCATTTTATTATTAGTCACAGGTGTATAAACGATAAAGAAAGTAATGAATCAGACGAAGATGCCGAGGGCGTTCTAAATAGAACTACTCAATGTTTGTAAACATAGAAGATATAACGAATCTTGAACGATCAGAAAGAATCCTGCCGTTAACAATAAGGTGTTTCAACTGACAAAAGAGGATTCCACGACAAAGCGTTATAGCAATGACACCAATATCGATCTTCTGCTCAAGCGCAATTTGGGTTTCACATCATTTTGGAGCAGCTGCTGATGCGCAGAATATCGATATTGAAATCTGAATGCTTGGCCGTGCAAAAGCTCCATAAAATTAACCGAAGATAAGGAATCCTTAAATGTGTGAATTTGAGCAAACTTCAAAACTCTGGTTCGTGCCATTCATAACTGCATTCATGAATATGTTCTTCCTACGTTCTACACAATTAAAATACAAAATAAATAAGTTCTTATTTATTTGCCTTATACCTAGTTTACTCCCTTCAAGCGAATTATTAAACAGTGCTTAAAATAAAAATCTTGTCACCTTCAGAAACAATCCTGACGAACTCCCGAGCTTTGCCACATTAATTTGTCGAACTGTTTACACCGTAGAGATTGCTTTAAGTTATTTTACTGCAGAAAAAAAAGCATTACTGAGGTTTTCGTGAGATAAAACTTTGTGAGATTAATGTTTTAATGCTTTAAATATTCGAAACATTAAAGAATAATCTATCCAATTACAACATTATTAGTTGGAATTGATTATTGATATATAACGTACATGTGTAAAAACTGTCGTTATTCATGATTATCATAACACAATATAGTCAGAACCCAATCATTGCCAGTCGGAAATATGAACGCTAATCGTTGATTACAGTCACGAGATTTGGGATAAGGTATTTTGACAAGACTAACTCCTTGCATTTTTCTAGTGTTTTCATGCAATGCGTGCTGGAAACCATCCCGAGAAAAGCAAAAAATAGAACTGTTGAGGCCACACTGAAGCACAAACGACAACAAGAGATGTGAAAATAAAATTTTGATGTATTGACCGAGTTAATCTCGGCTGCTTTAAGGCAAGATCTCTTATGGAAAGCGTTGCATTTCACCAAAATAAAAACTGTCAGGCACAGGCGAAGCATTAATTCCATTGCTTCAAATGTTCTCCAGAATGAAATGTTCGATGGGGGACGAAAATAATTTAATGTATGGTAATCGAGAAAGCCTTTTCCTCCACGAGAAACAACTAATGCTTAAAGAAAATGTTTTCTCTCTGTAATCCATCTTGTGAAATGGATATGCTGTATACAAAAATAAATAGTTGCAAAAGAAGAAATAAAAAAATGTTAAACGAACCGGAAAGTTTTCTGAAGAATTCCAATCTCACATCTTTACGTAGTAAGCTAAAAAATTCTAAGAAGCACAATACTGTGCAGAACATCCGGAACGCCAAGTTTTATTGTTTTATTAGTAAATTTTGAAGATTCCTCAGTAAAGATTTCAATGTTCTTCCAATTCAGTTACTCATTACGTGATATAATAATGTACTCCAGATTGCATAAATAATATTCATCGGGCGGCGAATTGAACACGTGAATCAATTTCAAATCATATCTATGAATTGTTTTCGTCCGGAATATAGTTCTAAAAGCAATGATAGTTTTTGGTTTATACGGAGAATGTAAGTGAAATTGTAATTGCGAGACTGGAAAACAAATCGATTAAGCGTTAGCCCAGTCGATTAACCACTGAACGATTCAAAGCACTCCGATTTCATGAATATTACAATGCTTTCTTTAATGTTCACGTTGAAATCGTTAATATAAAAATGTCTTCCGTTATTTTGATAGCGGAGTCGGCCGTTATACTCCGTAGTTGCTTACACGAGGTGAATAAACTCGGGTCTTTAAAGATTACGATGGAACTATGGAACTATAGATATAAACTTATCGAATGAAATACAATTTGAAGCTGAAGAAGTCAGAACAAGAGTGGATGTCACTCTTCAAAAATATACGAAAAAACTTTTAGCTATTGTGAGTGGTTGGTTGTTGTCGTTAATAAAAAATAAGTGAGTATAACTACAACAAATAATGTTTTCATTTGTTTTACATGACTACGGTTTTTACGTTTCACAGAAACGATAAAGCTATTCAAAGATTTCTGAAATTTAAACATTAATAATCATATTTTTCATTCTAACATGCAAGGATAGTACTTTTAATCGCCATGCAAAAAATACTTTTTAGACACCTTGTGATACGAAACTAAATTACAGATTATTACACGAAATTGAATTTGATTTTATTGCAGCCTTTCTATCGTAAATGGTACGTCAATACTGACATATTCAGTTACATTATGAAGTTCTGAATGGAAGATAAGGACGACCGATACGTAACTCTTGAGAATCTCACTACCTAAAAAGATACACCAAAATCTGTGATATGTTTACAATTTTTAATTGATGGTTTGTCACATTCGCTCATTTCCTACACGTTCCGTTTCATAATCTCTCGTTCCAAGCTCGCTCGTCGTGGAAGCGAGCCGCCCGGCGATTTCCACCGAAATCTTCGCACATCTTACGCCTCACAGAAGCCAGACGGCGCCTCCCACGCCCGACGACATAAGGGGTATTTTTCCCTGGCGGCCTTGAACCCGCGCCGCGACCGTCACGTTTCTTGGCGTTGCCATGACGCCCGCACGGGCGAGGTGGGAGCGGTTAAGAGCTCTCGTCGCCTCCGGCGGCCTCCCGACCCGCACCTCCCGGTCGCAACCAAGCAGCACCAACGGAACTCGTGATGAAGCACCCGAAAGCCCTCCCGCAATTGGACATCATACAAGTGTAGTGCGTAAATGTTCAACACTGTTCAAAATATATGTTTAAAAAAGTGTCATTTCACAACGCGAGTTTTTTAATAAATAAATGTTGATGGCCTACGGAATGAGGGTGTTCGTGGCAGATTTGTTAAACACAGTTTAATCGGTTACTTCTCGAGCATGCAATTTAGAAGATTGTGGATTGCACAAAAATGTCTTTTGAAAGCACTTTTAGGTGTGCACATGACACATCCATTTTCATTGCAAATTTACTACAGAAAAAGAAATAGCGGTGTTTAAGAGTTCCTTTAACTTAGCAAATACACGGCATCATCGACGCGCCACCATCACGATTACGAAAACCACGGGAGAGGGGGAGGGGAATTCATGACTATTCAGTGCTAATATTTACTGGTGTGAAAATACGTCATTTTTGCGTCTTATCTCCACGGGAAGAAGTACCACTACAATGACAAGTCACATAAATGCGTATCTCGTCTTAATTAGCTATCCACCGCATTCTCGAGAACGGAAATAATACAATCAACATAAGAATGTTCAATCTGCGAGACAAATCAAACTACGTATATATAATTCGTCTATCTAATTGCATCCTTGAAGCGCAAGCCTTGACAACACATCGATGGTCTGAATATCGCCTCTCATATCTTCTCGTAGTACTAATAGACTTTACCTTCGCGAAATTCATTTAGGAACCAACTCTAAGACGCCGAACTGCAAGGAGTAATGAAATCTAAAACAGTGCACGCCCTTTTCTTTTTCTCAAATACGGGCAGAATCATTCATACCTCAAGATCCACCAACGACATGTGTGTTCAACTCGCAATTTCCTAACGTCATCGCCACCGCTTTTTACCCCCGACGCCCAGCGACCGCTCGAGAGACGATTCCACGGCGCTTCCCGGCCGCTTTGGCTGATTTCGCTCGTAAAATTACATCCACCCTATCCCGGGGTCCCGGAGCCTCCGCGAATGACCCGGGTTCCCTCCGCCTTCGCAATAAAATCCCGCCTTCGCCGCCGCCGCCGCCGCCGCCGCTGCTCTCCCGACCCATCCGCTGCGCTCCGGAGCGGCGCGGCGCGGAACAGCGCAGCGCCGCGGGAGCGAGCGGGCGGAGGAGGGAGGCGGAGAGGGCGGCGGGCTTCGATCGGCCGCGGGCGACGGCGGCGCGCCTTGGGGCGGCAGGGGCGCGGGTGCGCGGGAGCGGGGTGGGAGGGGGAGGGTCGGGGCGCCGCCACGGGGGAAAGCGCAGCGGAGGCGGCGTCGGCGGAAGCCGAGAGCGCCGCCAGGTAAAAATACGCCCCGCGCCACCCAATTAACATATGATCGATAGCGGAGCACGCGGTCGGCGGCGCGCTGCCGCGTGCTCTCCGCGGCCCCGGGCTTCAAGGGGCGCTGCGAAAGCCACCGGCGAGGGAGGCGAGGGACGCACGGAGCGGGACGCAGCGGCCAATTTGCGGCATTGCGGCGGCAAGGCTACGGCGGCCGGAGGAAAGGTACAGCGCACGACGAAGTAGTGGCCAGACAGGGAGTTCATATTAAAAGTCCCTGAGATCGGGCGGTCTTGCAATATAATTGAATTGAATTAATACCTTACTTTACGTGGCGAGACTCAGGCCTTGAGGCCTGCTCTGCCGTCTGACCACGCAAATTTCGCTACGCTCCTTTCACCAACTAGCAGAAAAAGGAGGTATTTGTTGGGCGAGAAATAGGTGATTTGAATTTAGCTCAGAGGCGTCATTTAGGCTTGATCTTTTATATGCAAGTAAATCTACTAACATGGGACAGCCGGCTTTACTTCCCCTCCAAAGGAAGGCGTACGAAGGCTTTTTCGCCCTTAAAAATCGACGGCTTCCATCGGGTTTGAACCCGAAAACTTGGGTATAACAGTCCGATACGCTAACCATTACACCATCACCGCGCGCAAAAGAATAGCAAAATAGTACGTGGGGGGCAAAAATAAAGATATATGGTGGTAGGAGAATGGTCCTTCAGAGATGCTAACACGTGGAAGGAGGCGGGACGAAGACTGATTCTACCCGAGAACAAGGCCTGACACTGACAGACCCGGGCGCATCCGGATAGAGAATACATAAGAATACTTGAAACGAAAGCTATTACCCACGGCATGTATCTCTCGTTTGTGGCGCAGGTATAATAGCTGTCGTCAGAACGTTCTATTGGCATGGTTGCATGAAGTGTGCTCATTCGGTTTGCAGCCCACACGTCCATCGCCGCTAGTCCAACCGTGTGCCCAGCCGAACGTCGATAGCTCATTCATTGAAGGGACAATGCTGTTCTACTGCTGGCCTCCGCGACAATTCTCGCTACCGAGCACCCTCCGACGCACGCACGCAAGTTAGCCTCGACTCCACTTCGCACAACCAAATTCTTTTTATTTAATATCAGTGCTTCATTTCCGGAGAAGCTAAAATAAGAAACGCCCGTTACTTCTTCGAATTAAAGAAAACTTACAAACATAATATTTTCGATTCGATTAACTGATTTCATAAAAATGAGTGATTTATAATATTCTCATAGAACTTATAAGATATTACATGACACGAGTGAGTAGATGGTATCTTAAGTTCGTAAAAAATGCATATTCAGACCTCCTTTAACTTATTTTGCTGCAAATGAAGCGCTGACTGATGTCACATTCGGGCAGAACTGGAGTCCTCCTACGGTGATAGCTGTGTGAATTACGATGGCACTACGACTGCGCTTCATCACTGATGACATGATCTCGGGATGCGAGTTATACATTTTGCCAAAAGACTAACATGCATATCATACTACGTGGCGTAACATATGTCTGCACAAAATATACACATCTTCTTCGAGGAAAATTAAAATTTTCAAAACAAGAATATAATAAAATATTAGATATGAAGGTAAAAAACGCACACAATTTTTTTTTCAATTTCTCACGAAGGATATATTACCAGAATAAAAATGTTTATTAATTTACTAATAAATCCTTATTTCATACCCGATAATGGAGGTTGCGGTAAAATAATGCTCATAAATATTGCAGCATGAATATCACTCAATACGTAAATTTGCGACAAATATCCATAAAGTAAAACAATTGTATTATAATACAAGACGCCTTATCCAAATTATGAAATTTCACGCGTTGCTTTCACACCGAACACGCAATAGTGAAACTGTTATAACCTGATTTTTTTTCTCTCTACACAAGTCATTTTGAATTATATCAGCGCATTTTCAAATTAAATTGTGCAAGAAAACAAATGAAGTTGTCTAGGCTATCCGGGGCGAGCAGCGTCACTGGTGGCTAACGTTTCGGCCAGCGTATTGTGGCCAGCGTATTCTTTAAAGCGTACTGCTGTAAGAAGGCCACAATACGCTGGCCGAAACGTTAGCCACCATGTCAGTGATGCAGCTCGTCCCGGATGGCCTAGACAACACAGACTCCGGCCGCGGAAGCCTACGCAACCAAACAAATGAAGACCTCGACAAATTGGACCTCGACATGACTGGACAAAAATAACAACCTTTGCACTGAAAGCATACTTCAACTTTACCACAGGCAAACAGAAAAACCTAAATCCATCGGCAACGAGCAGTGCCCCGATAGTGCCGCCCCCGCAGCCTTCCGGTTGCGCAACGTGAGGTGTGAACAATTAAGCCCCGGGGCGCGGAGGCCCGCGCGGCCAGCGCACAGCGCGGGCCACGTGCGCCAGCCCGCCCGCCCGACCGCCGCGCTGGGCGGTGACGTAACGCGTCCAGAGAAGCCCGCCCGGTGCTTCCGGGGGGATCGCACAGGGTGAGCCGCGGCGGGGCGACGCCCCTCCGGCGCGCCGGCCACCCCCGGGGCCGCGTGACTGCGCCCCGCCCCCGCCCCCGCGCCGGTTCGTTCCGCCCCGCCGCTGCAGGGAGCGCCCGCACGGCTACCGGGAAAACGCATGAGTCAAGGTGGGCAGCGAGAATCATCGCTCTTTCCGATCGTTAAAACCTCCGCACGATAGCCTCCTTTGCGGGCCGTCTCAGCCTGCTGCCCGTGCACAGGGCAGATGAAAAATACACGACGCCGGAATGACGGATCTCAAGAATTGATAGCAGACGACCTACTGCGTATCCAGGTGTGTAAAATGAAAGCGCAATGTAGCCTTTTTAACAAAACAAGTGAAGTGTTTGCTTCAATTATCAACTGCATTCCAATTGTACTTAAAGTTCATAAATAATTATCATGGCCGCTGCTTCCATCTCCACCTTCTAATCACGCCCACACAAACGCCACACATACACACACATATATAAACGCTAATTTTCACACAATTTTACTTGGAATACACATTTTACTGCCAATCAGCACATGATAGAGAGAATTTGAAAACATTTACAATAATAACAATAAGATCGGGAGGAGAAAAAAATGAGAAAAAACGCTCGAAAATTTCTCAGAAAATGAACTGAGCCTAATTACTGCAGACAAACAAATTGAATCGCATTCAAGTAAAATTCAAAATACATACTATTTATAAAACAACCTTATAAACCTAATGTATTCAAATTTAAGACAACATCGCTCGCTTATTACAACAGCAGTTTTGAATGACTTGTGAATGAAGGGTATCGGATGACTAGCCTACAATAAAATTCACAGTTCATAGCCTACACGACAGACCACTAGAGAATTCAATTATGATTCACGATGGGTTTCAAGTGAGAAATACGATCGTGAGTGTTGAGAAACGCAATAGTTGCAACCAGCAGCTCACCCGAGGGTATTGACCGATTAGTCAATCGCTGCACACACACACACACATAGTGTTTTCCAAACAGCGCCCGCTGGAGGTGGATTTATCGCCGATCACTCTTCACGGTTTCGACACAAACCACAGGATGGCACACATCCCAAGAGCACTGGATGTCACAATCAGCACCTCCTAACTCACTGGATTTCGATTACAGAACACACCCTAATGCGCCCTATGAGAGACAGATGTATCAAATACTACAAATCGACAGAAATTACCCACACAAAAATAATTCCAAGAAATTATCGAAAATTTGTTTATGAAAATTACGTGTATAATTGCGATTTCTGTATCTCAAGTTTAATATTCTCAAACATTACAAATCACTGAAGTTAAATGTATTGCCACATTGATCCATGTACGCTAAAATATCTTCGTACGTCTGAATCAAACGACGCCACACTCTTGGCAGAGGACGTGCTCGAGTGGGAGTGAGAGTTTGGCAGAGGTAGAACTAGAGCAACGTGCCGACGGAAAGAGCAACTGTGTGCCTGTTTCTCGCAAAATTGGACCCATTAAACCGCACCGCAGGATGTGACGTCACTGATTATGTGCCTCTGATGACCGTCCATTGTGAAGACACTCGCAGGATCAACCTGGAGGTCACACAGCTGCATAGCGGCAGAGAATACAGTTGCGAAACCCAGTACTTGCCATTGCTTCATACTCTGAAAGCATCGGCACGGAAGACTGAAATCGAACAACAAAGATGACTCATCAACAAAAAAACAAGATCTAAAAGAAGAATTAAAGGATATTACTCATTAACACATTACTAAATACTAAAATAACCTATAAATAAATTCCGAACTAATTACGTCAAAAACAGTTACTGCGTGAAATGCATTAGGAGAAGTGTATTTTATGCAAGCTTTCTTAAATTCTGGTACCCTTACCCCAACCCACATACAAATCGTGAATACAGGTGTAAACGAGTTTTTTTGTCCCAAGAATTGATAAAATATTCATTCTTGTGAGATAAAGGCTATTTGCAAATGATAATCAGCTTCAGATTTGGACCATTATCCATCATCGTTCCCTTCGTGAAGGAATCGAATTTCTGTCGCTAGAACACCGACAACGATAATTTGAATAAGTATACTCTCCATTGAACTGTAGAAAACGTGTACAAATAGTGAAGTTGCATTTATGCCCACAAGCAAGACAAAGGAGCAATATCAGCATGAAGTCAAAGAATTAGGGGAAAAAACGTTATCGAGATGGGGGTCATTCGTTGCGGTGCAATATCTGTTACAGTAATATTTAGTCTCTTAGAATTATACAATCCAAATGGTAACTAATAAATTAAATGTCTTAGTTAAGATCAATTTCCTTAGCACTTAAACTTGTGTAGATATATTTATTGGATCGATTTTAATCGTACAATGTTATAGGATAATTCCAATCAACAATGACACGCCTACAAAATTATACGATTTTTACAATAATAGGGTAACGCTGGTGGTAAACTGAAGCGTTGAAATAATATATTTGCAGTCTCACTTAACATATATGAAAAACTGATTAAAAAATTACGTAGTATCGTTTTAGTAAAAAAACATAACTAATATCTGTTCAATATGTGCTTTAAGTGGTGGCGAATTTACTGGTAGAGGAAGGTGGGGGGAGGAGGAATTTGATTTAAAACCCACAGATGTGGAGCCTTCCAGTTGTAGAACAAGTATTGCATCGAGAAGAGTGTTGGCGTGGTGGAGGCAGAATCTCAGACCGTTATATTTTCTCCTAAAGAAATTATTCCTGTGCAAAAATTAGGATCAAATTTAAGTCCACCAGCAGAACCGCAAAAACTGCCATCAGAACATCACCTTATTTGCGAAATATCTTTAACTTACTGCCAAGGGACCCACTTCAAAAAACGTAAAACGAAAAAAAAAAGAGCAATGAACGCACAGATAAAAAATTTTCAGTACATCACTATATTACTTTAAAATTCTCATATATATTATTTAACACATTTGTTTAAATTGTAAGCATTATTATCTAATTAACTTTGTTTCACTCTGCCCCATGGGTGCAACAAAGTGAAAAAAACGCACATTCTCAGAAAATTAAAAAAAAAATACTGTTTTACTGAAATCAACACATACTTTCTATATGTTATAGCGGAAGATATCTAATATTTTTGAAGTACATACCAATATCTTAAAAACAAAATGTACATCTTATTGTTGCTACAAGCTTAACGGTTTCACATTGCCCCACGTTCCCCTACTCCACCCACTTCTGTGAATTATGTTTATCGACTTTTGGGCTTCGTCACCGATGCTCAAAGCCCCGAGAATTTTGTATTAATCCCGTACAACAACCAAACTCCCTACGCAGGTCCCGAGATCCGAGAATCTCTTTTGAGCCAGGAAGAAGTCACGTTTTCTCAAAGTGGTTACATTCAGCGCCTTTTCAAAACGCCACCCGCTACGCAATACGCCGTGGGCAAAGACGATGAGCCCCAAAGGAAGGCGCAAGTATCGTGAGAAGCGGCTCCAGCGTGGACAGCCCTGTGCGCTCCTGCTCGGGTCGCGTGCACGAGATCACGTGGGAAAAACATCCTTCCGGCCGCTCGAACTCGCTCCGCCTCTCCCACCGCCAGCGCGATCAACGCAGCTGCGGCGGCCGGGAAGGGCCGTATTTCACGGGGCGCCTCCGTTCGGCCCAGACCTGCACAATATGGGGCTCCGGGGCCGCATGTGACCTCGTGCGGCAGCAGAAGGTGGCAGTGCCATCAAGAGATTCAGATAAAAATTGGAGCAAAGAATTCAAATGAAAATGCAATCTCCCTTCCATGCAGCTGACTATTGGTGTTGAATTTTTTCTTAGTAAAGGAATACAATTCTACGGTCTTAGAAAGGTTTTCTAAAGCATTTTGAAATTGCGAAAACATGAGGTTGTCACAATTGAAAATTATAATATTATAACTTTCAATATTTGCTTAAAATTCAGCGCAGTTAAAATTCACTTGTTTTAAAAGCATTTCAAGAGAGACAAACACACAAAAATTGCTGCTAAAAATACTTTTTTTAATAAAAGATATTGGCACTTGTTTCCAGAAGTCACTCTTCGTTCCCTTCCTTTTCTTATCTCGAATTAAGTTTTAAACGCATTTTATGGACACCTTATTTTATAAAATTTCGATAGTTCAAGCAACCGAATCATTCTGTAACAAAATGTTGAAGTCCGTCATTCGCAGGCTTCAACATTTTCAGTGTTGAATATGCCGAAAGAAATGCCGAGACACGAGAGTGTACCAGGAGAGCGCATGCACAGAGACAATGGGAATGAGTCAGAACCACAATGAATCAGAAGTGTGGCCAGCAGGAATCGCCGAATACATCATGGGAACCTTCCAATTGAGAATGCTTCGCAATGGGTTGGATGTTAGAAGATTGCAATGAGTACATGAATGTTAAAATCGCTTTGATTCTTTTTTTGTACAAAAGAAAACATCGAAAACTTTCATCAACATATTTTGAGCCAAATAAAATTATTTTTTTTAAATCTGTGAAATTTAGGTTGGAAGTTACACTATTTTACAACGCAATAGGCGCACGCAGTCTAAACAAGACTACATTGTTGAGTCCCCTTTCAAATAAACTGTATTGTTAACATATTACAAAATTTACTAGTAAATAAATAGAACACATAAGCAGAATGAAGTTATAACTTTAATGATAAAATGAATAAATACAATTGATTTTATGTTGAACTATTTTTGAGCGTTGCCAGATGGCTTGAAAAATCTCTTCCCTAACAAGTATTCCCCGAATGGTCAGGTTAACCCACTAACTGGCAAATTAATTCCGTGCTCTCGCCCATTCCCGACGCGTTCGTCCGTGTACAATCATTGCTGCAGCTCTCGGGAAGCATGTTTTTTCAACTTTTAGTGCTAATAAATTTGTTGTAGTCTCGATTGGGGACTATGGCAGTTAATGGGATAAAAAAGGAGGAAATCAGATATTGAACATATTTGTATAAATAAAATGGTTTATTACGAAAGACTTCGGGGCCCCTCTCAAAATTATCAGGGCGGCACGATCACACACACATTCATATTTGAAATGCGCTTCAAGGTCGATAATTACATTCCACATGAGAAAAAGTTTGAAACCAGACTTCATTCATCCGGTTTTTGTTACGAGACCTGGAGTGAGATGCTATTGATAATTACTTGATTTAAAATACGAACAAAAACCTATCGCAATTTGACGACAGCAAAGAACTCTCTTATTTATCACCGAGGCAAGTTCACCTGCACCCCTTCGTGACAGAGTTACACCTCCACGCGTAAGACGACAGCGGTAACCTTGGGAGCTCCGCCCACGCCCGCGGCAGGAAAAAAGCGAAGGGCGCGCAAGTGCCGGCGGGGGGAGGGGGAGGGGGGAGGGAGGGGATGGGGGAAGGGGGGGAGAGGGGAGAGGGCGGATGGGCGGCTTCTCTTTACGTAAGCGCCCAGGTACGCGAAACAGACGCGGGCGTGCGGGTGAATTGAACGACCCTGCACGTTTGTCTGTCATGAACGTGATGTGGTCAAATCTGAGATCTCTGTAAACGGTGGAATAATCTGAAAATAAATGCTTGCATAACTACACAATGCCCGGTGCGCGTGCACACATGCGTAGTCACGATGGAGTAAGGATCAAAAATAATCAACATCAGGCATATTTTACTCGAGTTTTCAGCTCGGTCACACCAGCGGAAGTGATGTCGGATACTGCAATTTTCGTTCTTTAAATTCCTTTAGAACGCAACTATATGGTGATGGGGCCTTAACGTAAATAGAATGCAACAAACTACGTGGCTTCTGATGTTTAAGAATAGAAGCTCGCCTGATTGGAATTCGAGCCTCAACGGTTTCCTAATTGTGTTTCGGCATAGTGACTGTGTTCACTTGCGCACTTAGGAAAGATTTTAATTGAAGTTTTAATTATCAATCCAGTGCACATTCAGTTTACCAAAATATTCTTACAAAATAAGTAATGACAAACTGTGGGAAATAGCCCCTTCGGCACGATTTTAAATCTTCGACGAGAGCTTTTAGTGTAATCAAGTGTAAATTTTGGTTTGCTAGAAGTTTGCTAGCTTGTTTGCTTTGAATGTAAACTTATTGTTAAAAGACTTCCGCATTCGACGCATGCTAAAAATTTTCTATACCAGTCAAAAAAAAAAAAAAAAAAAAAATTGGGAGAGCCATGCCCTTTTTCTTATTAGCTGCTCGGAAAAACGTTCGGATCTCCCTGCTCCCACCCTTTCTCTCCACTTTTCATTTCTAGCTGACCGTGGGTAGTCGCCGTCGTTTAACTGCGCGTCAACCCCTGGGCACTTTGATGCAAGGCGGCGGGCCCAAATTAGTTCCATGTTTTAGACTGGCGAATGTCCGGAAAACGCGATGGTTAAAAATAGGGGCACAGAAAAGAAAGGCGGGCGGGCGCGGCGCGGCGCGGGTGTTGGTGGTGAGGGTCGGGCCGCAGCGGGGCGGGCGGGGTGGGAATGGAAGGGGGCGCCACATATAGCGATTTCTTTTTCTCAAGAAGAGGGCAATCATCACAAAGCCAGGATTGGAATTTGTGTCGGCAATCCTCTTCTCTAACTAAAGCAAAAATGAAGTCAAATTATCCACGGGCTTGGGTGTACTAGTAAATTATTTATTCTTTACGCATGCATTATACGATTTTTTAAAAGCACTGCACTGAAAAAATGAGCAACCAAAAGTGACAACCTTAACAAAGTAACCAAAAGGAATGTTGAGAAAAATAATTTTGTTTATTATCCGTATCAGTTCCATGCGAACTTTTCTAAATGAGGTTCATTAAGTAGAGCAACTTCAATATTACTACTAATATCTTCATTCTGGTACATTTCTCGACTTCATCACGCATTTCATTTCGACAATACCTCTAGTTCAGTTTTCGAATTCATCGAACACGGATTAACAAGACGTGGATATGATCCTCTCAGTTACTCAACAACCTTGCGCTCTAATTCGACACTAATTTACGGCGAGTCGCCGGCTGAAGAAGCAGGCCAGCGGGCGGCCCGGCGAGCGAGCGAGCAAGGAGGTGTGGAGGCAAGGAGGCAAGGAGGGCGTGGCGGGGCGGAGCCACCCGGCGCGTTGGGGCAGGGCTTCGCTCCCAGCCAAGTCGGGTCCCGCGCCAATACAAACCCGCGCGCAAGAACGAATGCGATTGGAAATTGTTTACGCCATGGTCCCCAAGGCAACGCCCATCACGTGTGCCTCCGCACGGCAATTAAATTAACAACA
Organism: Gryllus bimaculatus; assembly: GCA_017312745.1. Classification (NCBI taxonomy): domain Eukaryota; kingdom Metazoa; phylum Arthropoda; class Insecta; order Orthoptera; family Gryllidae; genus Gryllus; species Gryllus bimaculatus. Next base: position 156,408 of record BOPP01000129.1, read on the forward strand.
GGTTTGACGTTGGTAGGCAATGTAATGCTGCAGGTGGAACATATCCAATCGGAGCAGGAGATATAGCTTCAGTTACAGCACCACGAGTAGACGCGTGTAAACGTCAAAAATCTATTTTCAGAAAGCAACTGCTCAGACTTCGTCTGTGAGGAATAGGCGAAAAGGAAAGCAAGAAGATAATTATTCTGAACGATGAGCATTTCTCAAGTTCATTCTCTAGAACGTTTTCCTCCAACTTTTTCGATCGCAGACTCTTTTTTTTCAAAATTATTAAAACTGTCAGTAACTAACTGTAACAACTTAAACTGCCAGTAATAAAGTTGTGCAGTACTCTATGTCAAATATTTCACAAGATACCAATAAATTAAGTTTTATTCGCCAGTTAATAAATCATTAAACGAGATAAATGTTGCGACAAATGACATGACATTTGAAACATTTAATGTCAAAATCTGTTTTGGGAGAAATTAAAGCGGAAAAACAACGAGCCGAGTCACATTTATGAAATAAAAATGGGAATTAAATTAAGACCACAATTTGAAAACACTTCATTAACAATAAATATTAACAGAACAAATCAGCATTTACATTTAATATCAACTTGGAACAAAAAGGAAATAGGTCTCAATTTGGTTAACTATAAAAGAATAGAAAAGAGCCTCCATGAAACAATTAAAGAGTCTATTAATTTCTAAATATCTGCGCTTAATTCACGATGCGGCTAATAAGACAGCAGCCTTCTCAATTTGAAACCTACTAATACGTCCTTGCCAATTAGTCGAATTCTTAGAATGAACTGAGGAACCCCAGGAAAATATGATACAACTCGTACAACAAAACAAAATAAAAAAATGTTGAAATTAATTATACCTCCTTTCTCTGCGCAAAATCAAGTAAAAACTTATAACTTACAACAATAATGTAACGATTTTTAATTTCACGACCAACACCAATATACATATTTTCAAAGATTAATTACAACAAACTCGTTATTGTCCGAAATTGACTTGTCTCTCTTCCCTAGAGCTCCTATTGCATCGGAGAGTTCTAAGTAGATATACATTATAAATACGAATTTCCAATAATTACTACTTTCAATTCATTTGAAATTAATGGTCACTAATCGCTCATTGCTCGATTTTATCAACAGTATATTACCCACTTCTGGCGAAACCATTTTCTTCTACATTTTTTTTTCAAAATAGTATTTAACATTTAAAGATATTTCAGAACAAGACATTTTGGTGGAGCTATCAATTTTCTCTTTTTGGTGTTTTGTTTTCATGAATATACGAATTGTCACTATTTGAAACCGATATTCACAGGAATACACTAATAGAAATTAAAATATTTTTAGTTAATTTACAGGGGACCGAAATAGGATGACGTGCAAGGCAAATGCTTCCTCACTTGAGTTTTTTCGGCGATGAGCCGACGAAGACGTAAGTGTGGCTTTCTCACAGAACTCTTCGCGTAGTGAGCTTCCGGGGGAAATGACGTCATCGATTGTGTATTTTTCACGATCGTCTATTGTAAAGACACCGAAGCAAATTTAACCTGAAGGTCGCGCAACCAGAAATGATTTGTTTTCAATATCATCTGAACTGGTACGACACGATTGTTTTCTTACGATAGAATCCAATCCAAAAAAATAGTGAAGATCTAAAATCGGAAGTATGCACACAACAGAATGTCCGAAAGGTCACAAATACCGACAGAAAGCGAATCAGAGCAACAAGGCAGGAGAAGATTCCATCGACAAGCAGTACAAAGCCCCAAGAGCCAGCTCCAGGCACGACCGACCACTTGGAAGTCGCCACAAGTTAAAAAGGCTCCTAAGAATAAACGAACAAAGTAAAAATAACACCGAAACCCAGAACAAAATCGAAAAGGCAAACACCGGAAATCCACACTCCTCTTTACTTCCGCAAAGCTCCCAGAAACAATAAGGAAAAGCAACAAAATATACAAATAAAAAAAAATGGGGAAAAAACGCACCGATATCGAAGAAAGCACAGCCGGAGACCACTTGCAGGCAGGCAATGCTTTTGGGCTCTCGCCCCACTTCACATCACAACACACACCGAGACGCGTCTTCCGACTGCGGTGACGTCCGCGCTTGCGACGGGGGCGGAGGCGAGTCGTCGCACGGGGCGCAGAGCGGGCACGTGGCGCGCCGTCCGCGGTCGCATCGCGACTCCCTCGGGCGGCGGAGGCGGCGGCGGCTGCTGCCGGGACGGGGACGGAGGCGGCGGTGGCGTTGGCGGCGGGCGGAGGGCGAGGCGCGGCGCGGCCTCGCGCTCCCTCGGGCCTCGAGCCCGTGCTCTCCGTCTACGCCGCGGGCGGGCTCCACTGGCGGCGGGCGCCGCTGACCGCCGTCCGTCCACTCGGCTTAATTTCGGGCCACGCGCCTCCCGGCCCTCCGTTCTCCTCTCCCTGCGCGCACTCGCGGCCCCTTCTCCCTCTCCTCCTCTCTCTCTCCGCGGTGGCGCTTTATAGGTCAGTCCCTCTTCGCCTCCTGCTCCTGCGCCGGACTGTAGCCGGGATATATGCAGGCTTTTATTATGACGCGATCGCGCGGGGGCGTTCCAACAGGGTCGCGCCGATCGCCCGAGAAGGAAGGGCACGACGAGAGCGTGTGGTGCGGGGGCGGAGGGAGAGAAAGTCTGCGCCTCCACGCGCGGTGGCCGACAGCAGCAGATCACCTGTCACCTGCGGGCCACTCCAGGGGCTGGGCCGACGCCACGCGCGCACACGTCCGTCCATCCGTCCGAACAATCTCACCAACTTCCGGCCGTCACTACTGATCTCCCGGGGAGAGTTTTCAACTTCTTGGGGGGAAACATTAAATATTAAAAAGCCAATACGACACGGAAGAGAAATTAATTTTATAGGTGGTGTCTAAAAAAATAAACTTCAGGGGGGGGGGGTACATGATATTTCATCGATAAATCTTCATATTTACATGAATACCTATAGATACTCATCTGTACAAATATAGTCACTATATCACTTGAAACTGTCGAAGGCTTGATGTAATGAGTTAATGACATTTCTTCATTGTTAAATGTAATGACTTATTGCTTTGATTACATATTGCTCCTTTGCTAATAAATCTAAAACGAAACTTAGAAGAACAGTTGATGCCCTTGTGACTTGGGGCAGAACTACATCTTCCAAACTGAGGTCTGATTTCTTTCTTTAATTTATTTATTTCTTTTTTCGAAAATTCCAAGGTAGAATATAAAGGAGAGTAGTACGACTGTTTGGTTCTCTTTTCTTGGTTTTCCGAGAACTAAGAACAAATGAAAGAAATCGTTTTAATAAAATCACTTGCATAATCGCATTAATCGCACAATGAGCGAAACAATTGTTTTGATTTGTGAATTTAACGCCAAGCATTTTTGTCATGGGCGTGCTCGGACACACCCGCAAGGAACGCGAAAGCTGGTAGACTACGGGATCTAGGAGAACACGTCCACCAAAGGCAAACCAGCACCCCTTCACATCCGAAATTACTTACGAAGTGTGCTACAATAGCACGTACTTTCCCACATTATTTGTAATGGTTACCTAATATTATACACGAACATGCAGTACATTTGTGTATTTTTTTCTGAATTAACAGGTTAAATTAAAGTAATGTGTACGTACTCTTAGCACTTTCATGTCATGTGCATTAGGTTTTTCCTCTAAAGCAGGGATTCCCAACCACTTTCATTCATCGACCCCTTCAAAAACGAAGTGTTTGCTTCATAGCCTCAGTACGTTTTCTCTTTAATATACAGTACAGCTTCCACACTCACGACTCAAAGAATTGCCTTAAAGAACACATGCCTTAAGATAATTTCGTGCCCCAATATTCTGGTAAATATCTCAACTTATCAATAATCCCAGACGCCTGCGCTTTCGGAAAGCTGCGTTTCTAATCTTCTTTGAAATTCAATGGTTAACAATTGTTGAGTGTCTTTTAAGAACCGGCCAATACATTTCCCCGCGGCATATTTGCGACTGCGGAGAGTACTTACTTGCGCGTTAGAGTATCGTTGCGAATGTAATAATTTCTTAATAATGTTACAATTTCTTGCGTTTTCTAGGTATAATAATTTGTGTGTGTGTATGTATGTATATACATGTATGTATGTATATATATATATATATATATATATATATATATATATAATTATTGATTATTGACCCCCCTCACAATTTCCTCGGCCCTCCAAAGGGTCTACGTCGCCCCATTGAGAATCACTGCTCTAAAGGAGACAAATGGAGCAGATTTTTGAGAAACTTTTGTTTTTAAAACTTTATTTCACCAAAATTACGTGAAAGCTACTCATATTTTGAAAAAATGTACCTGCCATTAATTAAAGATTAATTTTGAAAAATATATTTCATTAAGAAAAAAAATGTAAACTTTGGAAAATTTAGATGTTTTAACGAAAATCGAATCTCTACCATTTTTAACAAGTGTACTTCACTCTCTCTCAGAAAGAAATAAGAAAAAATTTGGAACAATTTTTTAAGAAAATTTTCAAATGATATTGGGGCTTCACCTAAAACCAAAATATGTTTCAAATTCAAAAGGCCACGATATCAGCCAGATCGATCAGGAAATACCTATTTTGATGAAAATCCTGCTTATGCAGTTTAGTTGCTAATGTTGTTTACAGGCAGACGGATGGAGTCAAACGTTTTGCCGTAAATCAATTTTTCGGTATCCAGGATCCACAAAACGTAGATTCTGGTAACACGTATTAGTAGAAGTAATTTACTTGAATTAAAATAACGAATTCTTAACTTTTTGGTATCCGATACATACAGCACTGATTTGTCTGCCGAAAAATCGCCGCTTTCTGTCGCAACATCTATTAACTTCCTCTACACCACGTAAGTAGTTTGCAAAAAAGTAAAATGCTTTCAGCCCATACTGCGTACGGCCATACTTAGTTCGGACTTTTCACCCCGAATGCGAAGGATGAGCGTCGTGACAATCGGATTGGAGCCTCAGGGTGAGAGCTGGATAATGGCAAGGACTTTCAATCGGGGACATGGGCGAACGATCGGATGGACATTTCCGATTCGCGGTGACGTACGGAAACTATAGGTTTCAGGGTGAACAGCAAACACGGGCCACGGGAGGACACTTACGGAACGCACTCGTAAGGAAGCCCAGATGCAACGAGTGGAAGCGAAATGCAAGGACAAATTGCAACAAGTTCTGTCAATCACTGTATTAAGATAATCATATGGACATGTAACTGAAAATTACGCTTCATCCCACGAAATGAATTAGGCGCTCGAGACGACGTTTGGACGATAAGACATAGATTGATCTGGTTACAACTAAAGAGAATAATATACTATGCTATACATGGGTCCTCATGTACCCTTCCAAAACTACCCGTAAGCAAAGAGCACTACCGTTGCAGCAAAATGTGTCTGTACTCAAATGGACACACAAATAGATGTGGAAAAATCAAAGCCCTTTGAGGTCTGGCTCACCGGCGTGGACACACGCCCCTCGCTGCTTCGTCATTTAATCGATAATCGCTGGTAACACATGTCCCTTTCAGTCATTTAGTTTGAAGTAAACAGTTTAACAGCTGGCTAATAAAAGTAGTTAAAGGAGTCGTTGAAACTATATTGGATCGTCCTTCTCAAATACTTCAGGAAGAATGCAAGTCGTGAACACAAAGAAACATATTTAATACATGAAACAATTATGATAAATATTTAAATTACATTTATTCACTATTATATTTTTTCTTCCTTATCAAGAAAATAACTAAATGAATCATAACTACAGAAATATGTACATGAAAAAAAAAAATTAATTCATAAAACACACTGCTTCATGTTAGATAAACGGAATACTTCCTCCAAGTGCAAGTCGAGTTTTGGCAACAAGAAAATCAAAAATAAAACAAGAACTGTGATTAATAAAGAAGCTAAGCAATTGAAACAGGTTTTAATTAGTCACTTTTGATCCGGAAAAGATAACATAATTACTGAATATTATTATTCTAAACCTCATAGTGTTCTTGTATTATAGAATTTTAAATTATAATTCTAAAATGATACAGAATACTAATATTTTTTAAGATTAGATGTATTTCATCTATTAGAAAACAGAAAGATAGAATAGAAGTATAAAGAAGTTTGTGGTATATATATGCATTTTACAAGTGACAAATTGTGAGACAAATGAGTAAATGGTATAGATTTAAGGGAGGTTAATTATTTCTTCTTTACATTACACAAATGTTAATCATCAAATGTTGCCCAGAAGTACTAAACAAATTGCTACTTCACGATAATACTGAAACTATCAGCAGACTAAAAGATATACAAACTTGGAACAATCCTTCAATTCCTTCTAATGTGCCAATCTTCAAAGAGGAAAAACGTGTAAGCCAATAATACAAGAATCTTGTAGATATTTTACAATCAAAATAAAAGGAATATTTCAATAAAAATCTAGCTAATGATTGTGTTTCAAAGGAATTATTCAAAATAATCTAATTTTTTGATTCATTCAACTTTCTAGAACATAGTTCATGACAGAAGATAAATTTATATTTAAAGAAAGAAAAATAAAGGGTATCACCTCTATTTCAAGAAAAAACAATACAAAGGACAAGAATACTACAAAAATGTGTACACAACATCTATACTAATATATCAACACAAATCCTACTCACATTATTAAGCCTTCCTAAACATCAAAGGAATATAAAACTTCATACTATTTTCTAGAGAAACTGAATTTGTGGTCAGTTTGTACTGCAAGAAACAATGCACTTGAATGCATGAGATGGCAATGAATACCACAATTACCCAGGACTAGTTTTAAGAATACTCTTTTCATAAAATTCAGAGATTGAATTATAACTTGCAATCATTCCCATTCTTCTACATAACTAATTACTAAGAAATAATTATTTAATTAAACTGCAAATTCTTTACTAAAACATTTGAATTACAGGAAAGAAATGCATTTTTAAAATTTTAGTAATAAAAAAGAAAACTAAGCAGAAGAACAACAGAATCACATAACCTACATAAATTTCGACTTTATCGATTTTTTTCCTGTGGCTTTCGAAGATTATTTGTACCAAGAAGATGAACTATGAATTCCATACCAAATCATCTGATATCTTTAAACATTGATACCAATTTCATATATATAATTAAAAAAAGTGTTCAGTTCTATGTTTTCGTCATATCTCTTCAAAACACAGTTAAATCAATCTTACAGAACTTTCTAATAGTGATGGTAATGATGTTAAATTGTGTTTAAAACTAAATAATCTGAATGACTTTGATAATTACAGAAAGTAGGTATCTATACAATTGAAAACTAAGAAGTTAAGGATTCTAATGAAATAATATGTAGGCATTCATTATTCAATGTTGACATTCACTCATGTGTTAGTGATCATAACTCATGAGCTCTCTGTCATTATAAAATAAATTAAATAAGGACTTGGAAATATTAAGGAGCAGTTCCACAATGCTTGTAATATTAGAACAGCAAAAAGAAAGCAAGGATATTTGACATAACATAAAATTAATAACTTTGAAAATTATATCGTCAACAACATTGTACAATGTGCTATTGGTGACAGACTTCATAAATTGTTTACCATTACTGAACAACAATATATTTACAAACAACTAACCTTATGTCATGAAGAGATGACAGTCCACATAAGCATTATCTTCTTGCTACGAGTTGAACACTTGAAAGGGGATATTTTTACCTACACAAAAAAGGATTAAATGAATTGTTTATTCGAACTCGACACGAGATATTATTCATTTCTCAAAAGTTTACACCGGTAAAAAAAAATCACCAATATTGCTATTACAACGATCGCCACACACACACACATGTATGTAATTTCAATAGTCACACCAGTCGTTATTCATAAACATTACACTCAAACAATAGCATCGCGATAAAATTAAATTAAATCACTATCGAATAGTTTATATACAGTGAAAGTCTCATTACTTCCAACTTACCTGGTAAAAAAAGTAACTTTATTCAAAATCACACTTTTAGGCACTTTTTTATAATAAAACACTGGAAACGATCTCAAGTAAATCTTTCGAATTGTATTCGCAATCAATTTTCGTTGTCGTAAAGCACAGATTCACATTCACCTCCTCCCGATCTATCGGGACCTATCGCACTAGCGCTCCGCCGTGCTCTGCGCTCTCGACAAATGCTTCACCCAGTTTCCTTTTAAAGATAATGACGTCACTCCAGCAAATATGTGGGCTCGACTGCCAACTGCAATTTAACGCGGGAGTTGTCGGCGACAAAATATTCTGGAAGGATTAAAAGGATGGAGAATCGGACAGAGACGGACGGACGACACACCTCAGAACGCTAGGGAACCCAAAGCTGAACTGCTGTGGGTGATTGCAGTAAAATGCTACGGGGAGGCCACGACACCTGCGCAACGCTGCGGAGGATGTGTCAGGGGCGTGGGCCGCCGCTGCATTGTCGTGTGGTAGAATGGTCAATGAATAGTTCATGACGTATTCCGAGTATTGAGTTCACTACACGAAAGCGCGTCTGAGTTTAAGATATCTTATCTCGTGACAGTTCATACACTCAATGGATATTGTTATTTAATGCAGCTGACCCTCACTCAGCGACCTTGACATAAATTATTGTCCACGTGACACTTTATTCAAAGTCGATAAATCATTGTAAGTAATTTTTATTGGAATTATGATGTTAAGCTCCATCTCGTCTTTTCATTTTTAATGTGTTTATTCTATCCAACTTTTCTGTTGTTCATAATTTTTATGACAGTATTCTTTTAAAGATCTGTGGAATTTAATTTTTAAGTCAATTAATACTTACAGATATTTTCTATCACACGAAATGCTGTTGCAGAAACTCATTTGTCTTAGACAATTTACAAAAAGCCAAGGGCCAAAACATCACTAAAATAAAAAAGTAGTATGAGGAAAGTAATTTTTAATGTTCTTGAAATTTACATGTTAATGTATATTGTTTGGTTTTCAATTTCACCTGTATAATAATATTAACGATCTATTAAACTGCCCCTGCAATAAGTAAAGTATTACATTTCATTTTGTTCATAATTCTTTTTGAATGTACACCATAGCTCTCTTTTTTATAATTTCAGACTGCTAAATATAATGTAGTAAAATTGTGTAAAATAAATAGGAATGCTACTGTTTGGTCACATTTCCACTGAAATTTCCTAGAAGATTTGCATAATATTTGTGTAGAAATTGCAAATAAACCGTAGGAAAAAAATCAGATATATTTCTACAATAAGCAAAATTCTGTGTTTTATTAGAGTATATAATAAATGATCAAACACAAATCAAAGATAATTTCCTGTGCAGTTTTTTACTCCCTCTGATTTCAGAGCCCAACTCATTGTATGAAACTGATGAGGAGCCACGTTAAACAAATTACAACTTTGAAGGCATTAAGTGAATTGAAGTAAACGCCTTCAAGTATTCAATGTACATGGATGATTAATACTAACTGCTAATGTAATTTGCTTACTTGCAATGGGTCAATTTGCTTATAACTCTGTGGCAACAATTAAAAAAACAAAATAGAATTGTGTTCTGTTTGAACATCTATGCAAAGTTTGGATATTTCATTTAAATTTTCTCTTTTTTATTTTCATATTAGCACCAAATGAAATAATACACATTACAAAAAATATTTTCCAGACTGTTTTTATATCTGACTCCCACTTGCCACATAGTATATGCACTGAAAATACATCTTGTTTTGATAAACATATTTGATGAGTCAACATCTTATTTTTCTACTGCTGCAATCACTAATCGGACAGTTCCAACTGTTCCATGAACTTCATTTGTTCAAATTCTGCTATTTCGTTTTATATTCTGGTAAAATTTAGCTTGACATACTCAGTGCATATAAATAATTATTATATGTGTACATAATGGAAATCCTGATTTACTAAAAGCTCCTCACAAATACTTGACCAGGGTTGCACTGTAATTTGTGAATTGGTTAAAATTGGGTTGGGATATTCTTAACATGACTAAAAAAATTTCAACCATACTCCTGGTCTAAACCCTACAGGAAAACTTTAATGCAGTATTTAATTGACCAACATGTAATGACATAGTTAAAACTTATTGTGGTTTTCATAGATCAGATTAATTTCACCTTTATGAAAGATTTAGTGAGTTTTATATTCTAATTATTCATAAATTTAAATTTTAACATTTATCACCTTTATTCATTTAACCATTAATTTGTATGTACTGATCTCCCCCATCTCGATTGGATTATTCACAAACTTTCCCCGATTCATTGGGCAAATGCTAAGATGACCCTCGTTTTGTTTCTGGATATACATGCAGTTTTTTGACGATGTGGACATGTTGAGTTTCCTAATAGTAAATAATCACATAAAATCAAAGGATGTAGGTTGCTATTTTGTTAGCAATACAATGAAAACAAAATTGTCCATTGTTTATCATGCAAATAAGTGTTCTATGATAATTACTCGTGAGCGAAGATTTCTAGTTTTCAAACATTGCCTTGCTGATACTTTTATTCATTATTCAACTATAGTAATAAATTTGGGCAGGGATTTGGGTGCTCAAAAAATGCACAGAATATACTTCACATCCTTTTGACAAAAGTATTAAAAAACTGTCCATTCAAGATAACTGTATGATGCTGGTGCTGTAAAGGCTTTCTTGAAAATTTTCTCCAAAATTCATACATTTCTAATCATTACTTTTTTAGGTCATGGCAATACGTAATAGTCCTATTTAATGAACAGACCAAAATATCAGATGGAAAGAGTTTTTCTGGAAAGAAGTAAAATAGTTCACTAGCCCATAGATTATCAAATCAGTAAAAATATTTTTCACTTTTTTAAAATTTTGCAACTTTACCTAGAGAAAAAGCTAAGAGTATGAAGATTCTTTTCATTCAACTCTTCTCCCTTATGATTTACATCTGCAAGAGAAGAAAAGAAGTTTCCATGATAAAAATGTCTTTCAATCAAAAACAACATTTTTGCTTGGAGTGGAATAATCTTTAAAATAATATTTGAAAACTGCACATCAAAAGCCAAATTAAGGGCTAAGATGTTAAAAATTAAACATAGCAATAATTGAATATCTTAGTATATACATAAAATAATACTTAGAGCACTTTTTTTTGAAGTTTAATATAAAAGATAGACCAGCTGGCGTATGTCTGTTATTTTTACTATCAATATTTCTTTATTTTGCTTGATACTGAATATTAACCATTTAGCTAAGAGATCTCGCCATTCATCCCAATCACAAAATGTAGGGATTATAGTGAATATTTTACTTACATTACCAATTGCTCTTCATGTAATTAATTACCTGCATTACAAATACATTTTTACAATTATGAAAGAACTTGAGAAAAAATAATCAATATTATGAAATTTGTTATATTAACAAATTAAGCTTTATTTTCATAAAAATATATTTCTTTTAGAGAAATACAGTTCTTCACAGTATTCTAAGAGCAATGACTGTTACAATAATGTAAATATAAATTATAACTTATGTACTTGGATTTCTCTATAGTTGCCTTCTTTGATTTCGTTACGAAATAAAAAAAAGTAGCACTACAACATAGTCAAAGAAAAAGGATATGGTAATGCATCCCCTTTCATTAATAAATTGTCTTGCTACAGAATTTATATTTCAATGATATTGCATTACACTATTTATAAGGAAAAACAACTGTTCGTCAATTACCATATTTTAACATATTTAATTATTTTTCAACACTATCATTAACTTATTTTGCAGTAAAATGAAAATTGATAAAAATGTTTATTTCTTACATAATATGATTTTACCCAATGAATTACACAATTTTTTTGTTTAGGAATTTTCAGTTGCAAAAATAAAAGAATGCATTGTAAGTTTTATAATTTGTTTAATAAATATAACAGTGAGATAGATCCATTTTTATTTTTATGCAGCTAATTATTTTGACTACTTGAAACATTGTAGCTTCATGTCATGGGCCAATATAGCACAAGAAAACTAATCATTATCTTCATATATTTTCTTCACTTTGATTTTAGTTGCAGCAATATCATCCTCATTAACTCTTAAAGAATTAGGAGGTATTAATGCTCCAGCCACATAACGTCTTTCAGCATTCAGAAAATTAAAAGTTGTACACGCTTGTTCTGTTGTTAATACTTCTACACTGATTTTGTTCTGATTCATATATTTCAAAATGTTTCTATTGAAGGTTGAAAACTCTTGATTATCCCCTACACCGAGAATCAATATATCTGAAATATATAAATATGCAACGTTTTTCAAATGAGTAACATTACTGGGAAATAAAATATTTAATTTATTTAAATTATTCTTACCAAGTTTCGGTTCTAAAGCACAAAATAAGGAAAGAGACTCTTCATTCACTTTAGTTACACTATCTATATTCCAGCTCAACACAGTTTTGGGGAAAATAGCCATTGGTCCTATTACTACCATTCCATTATTCAATCTGAATCCCATCTACACAAAAATCAAACATATTTAAAAGGAAAACAAATACATTACATTTAACCATTAATGATACAATTGTTTTAGGTCTACATACTTGACTGTAAGAGTCTATCATTAAACCTGTACTTGGATCAGTATTAAGAATACTGACAGTAGTTTTACCATCACCTTCATAGCTTTTAAACCTACGAGCGGTCGAACTCTTAACAATCCTGAAAATGTAAGATGATAGATAATTATCTTACGAGGTGCAATCTTTTGAATTGTATACATGACATTACATTAGTCTTTTCTAATATTTCTACCTACCGTCGGCCTAAAAAATATTTAGTATTTTGTGACACCGACAGCACAAGAGATGTTAAGATACTTGCGTTCATATTCATCACCGTCGGGTCAAACAGTAATAATAAATTGAACAAAATTCTTCAAAAACATAACATTTCAACTACTTAAAGGTTAAATCACCCCGCTTGAGTTGAAACCTTGGTCGTGCTTGCCGTTAACTGGCTATGTCCGTATTTCAAGTTGGCAGTACATGTATAACACTGGTTGGCAGCGCGTACTACAATGTTTACAGAACAAATGAAATACCCTACGCACCCATAGCTTACGAAAAGGCGGGAAGAAAACGAATATAATAATATTTCATCAATAAAATTGTTTTAGAATCGTGCTGGTTTGTCATCTCCCTACATGGATCGATCCCTAGATCGAGTAATATAATGCTCGACGAAAATATACGTTTTGAAGGTCATTGACACCGAATTCAATAGTGAAAGTAAAACGACGGAAACATCTCCCCTTAAAATGAATATTCTCCTATCGACCTGGCTTTACTTGAGGACCTGCGACTTTCAAATGGATCTTTAAGTTTTGACGGATTCTTTGTATGAATCTCAAACTACATTTTCAACATAGTCTCGAAAGCCCGATCAATTTTTACTTTCTCATGTAACCGTGGCATAGAGGGAGGAGCAAACCCGAAAATTGTGAAATATCTAAATAAATTTTCAATTTTATTGAATTAATTTAACTTAATTCAATGTACTTAAATTCGAGGAACATAATTGATGAAATTAGATACTATCTAAATTAATATTATTTTTAATATAATTTCAATTTTAAATTAACTTTTGCACCCCGCCAACCTGGCTGGGAACCTGATGGGAAGCCAGGCTCTGTCACGAGCCAGGACGAAGAGGGAAGTGATACCTCTTTAAAAAAGCCTAGGCCCAGCTGGTCCGGTTGGTAGCGCCTTGTAAGGGTCCCTTGCCAGGGTTACGGTGAAGACTTTAAGGGCAGCGAAGGCGGAAGAGGATACCTCTCCACCGGTTCCACTGACAGAAGAAGCAGTGCTACAGAGAGCATTTCTGTGAGGAAGACAGATCCCTAAGTCCGGAAATCTGTCTAAGGGAATGTCGCTCTAAAATCAAACGAGGCCTGTTTAGAGGCCGTAAGTTCGCAGCCCCAACACTAAACTCACTTAGCGATTGGACCAGTCCATCCCGAAGACATAAAAATCAACTTTCAGCCTCTCAGACATAGATAGCTGGATCTATTAGTTGACGGAAAATGCAAAAAAAAAAACGATTTGTATTAGTAGATCAATTAAATGTAGCTACCTGGAATGTTCGAGGCTTATCAACAAAAGAAACTGAATTACATCTTAAGGACAAGTATATCAATATTGCTGTAATAAGTGAAACAAAAAGAAAATTAAATGGTACAAAAGATATTGGGGATCATATACTGGCTACACAGTGGTGTAGAAGATGATAAACGAGAAAGTGCGGGTGTTAGTATTATTGTAGATTCTAAATGGAGAACAAAAATTGAGTATACTTTTGTCAGTGAAAGAATCATATCAGTGAGATTTAAAGATCAAATATCTCATCTAACGGTAATTGACATATATGCACCTGAAGAAGGACGAAAATAGGAAAATGATATTTTCTATGAAGATCTTCAACAAACCCTTGACAAAATATGCAAAACAGATCAAGATATACTCGACAGTGATTTTAATGCGAGAGTGGGTAATTATCCTACCAAATGTTGTAGGCACATTTGGAGAAACATGTGTGAATGAAAATGGGAAAAGATTAAGAGACTTCGCAACAACAGACGAACTCAAAATTACGAACATAATAATAAATTAATAAATATACTTGGAGCGCTAGAGGATTTGGGTCCCTCATAGACTATGTCATTGTAAACCAAAAACTACCACCAAGAATGAGAGATGCCCATGTATTTAGAGGGGCTGATATTTACTCAGATCACTATTTGTAGTGACAAAGGCAGACACTTGCAAAATGGTAGAATAGAAATTTCACAAACGAGCTCCAAATTAGAAAGTGTTCAAGACATATCTGTTAGAAGAAAGCAGTATAAGAAATATATATGAAAAGAGGCTAACAGAAGCACTTAAAAAAACGAGTGCGATGACATAGAGGATGCATGGAAGATCATAAAAGATAGTATACTAAAAGTAGCCTATGAAATCTTAGGGAAGAAAAGCAAAAACATTAGACGTAGAGGTCTTAAAATATGGGATTATGAAATTAAAACAGCAATTGAAGAAAAAGACTAGCGTACACGAGATACAGAATGGTACTGAAGAAACACAAGCTCATTACCACCAAAAACGTAATGTGGCTAAGAAAAGTACCAGAAAAGCTCATGAAGACTCCTGGAATCGTTTTATCAGTAGAATAGAGAATGGCATTAATGAAAGGCAAATGTTAGCGTTTAAAGCTCTAAGGCACTTAGATGCCAATGAGAAAGATATAGAAAAAATATCTGTTATATCGGAGAAAGATTGGAAGGAGTTCTATCAGAAATTATGGACAACAGATGTAGACAATGACTTAGATCAAAATCTAAATAACCATGACATTTATGAAGTAGATGAAATATCCAAACATGAGCTAAATAATTCATAAAAAATAAATAAATAAAAAACAGAAAAGCCGCAGGACCTGACAATATAAGTACAGAACTTTTCAAACATGGAGGAAGTTACCTCATGGAAAGTATGCTGATATTCGTTAATAAATGTTGGAGAAAAAGGAAAATCCCTGAAGAGTGGAAATTTAGTTATATCAGTGTTTAAAAAAGGAGCAAGGTGTTCTTGTGACAGCTACAGAGGAATTAGCCTTTTAAATACAGGCTATAAAATATATATATAAAAATTCTAAATGAAAGATTAAAACGTATCTCAGAAGCTCTATTATTAGAAGAACAATGTGGATTCAGAAAAGGACGCTCTTGCACTGACGATGTTTTAAATATTAAACAAAATATCGAGAAAAGAATGGAATTTAATTTAGAGACGCACTTAACCTTGGTTGACTATGTCAAAGCTTTCGATAAAGTGCTAAGAAACAAATTATGGAACATTATGTATAGAAGAGGTTATCCCATACACTTGATACAGACAATCCGACAAGTAAATGAAAACAATAAAGCAATCATTGACATTGGAGGAAAATATTCCTAGGAAATTTTTATAAATAAAGGCGTAAGACAAGGTGCAACCTATCACCGACATTATTTAATATTTATCTCGATGATATAATACGCGATTGGCAATCTAATGTTCCACAAGGCATCCTACTCTGAAATAATATCTCAATTAACACCTTGCTGTTCGCAGATGATAAGATAATTCTACAAGAGACAGAAGAAAATTTGCAGAAATCGGTACATTCCCTCCAAAGAATCGGATATGAATATGACATGAAAATATCCGTTCGAGAAACTAAAACAATGCCTTTCCATTGGATATACCCTGTCAGAACTAAGATCGCCGTAGATGGACACATTGTGGAACAAGTAAAAACATTTATTACTTAGGCTGTAATATTTCTTATGAGTGGGATGAAGATATAGAAAATAAATTTCAAAGAATTTATGGATGTATGAACTATATCTCAAAAATAAAACAAGAAAGGAAACTCAAATAAAATTCTACAAAATACTGGCAGTATCCGCACTTCTCTATGGATCAGAATCATGGGTTACTCGTAAGAAAGATATGTCAAGAGCACAGGCATCTGAGATGAGCTTCCTGAGGTCTGTTAAAGGCTGCTCAATAGAATAAAAAAACTGACGTACGAAGTGAACGCAATATCTTCTCACTAATCACTCGTTTAGAAGAAAATAAAATGAAATGTTAAGAACTCTTAGAATGAAAGACCTTGCGGATGATTCCCAAGAGAAGCAAGGGATTATAGGCCCCGAGGAAGAAGAGATCCAGGTCGCCCAAGAAGAAGATAGATATCGGAATAGGATAGATAGAAGAAAAGAAGATCGGATAAGAAGATAGGTATCGGATAGATAGGCTGGAACAGGCATCGCCCTGAAAGCAGCAGCAGAGGAATTAACTTTTGACAGTTTACTCATAAATTATGTACACCAACACCGAAATCCTGACACTGCATTTCGTAGATATCGGAATTCTAAATCAGTTTTGTAAAATGCACCTTATTATACCGATGAATATTTCCGCTTTTGAGTTTATTCTAGAGATAATATTTTGAAAGAACAATATTTTAATCTCAAATGGCAAATAAAGGGGGGTACACGAGCACATATTCTCCGTACACGAGTCTACAAATACAAAAGAGTTGATAGTAATTTGAACTAAGAAAAGGTACTATTTCAACATCACTTTTTTCTAGTACGTGGAAAAATAAATATATTGTTTGAATGTTCCTTTAATTTAACGATTTCTTTTACTTTCTCGCTACTGCGTATGCAGTATAGAGAAAGCATTGTAATGATGGGAGAAAACCCGGCGAATTTTCGACAGAAAATGTCTTATTGCCGGACCCCGATAACGAAAAAGTGGATAAATCTTACCCATATATGTGTATGTATGACTATATGGAGTTTGATTTCTGGCGGAATGCAACGGATCGACTTTCCGGCACCTCAGAAATGTTATTAATATTTAACAATTTCTATTTATATTATTATTAATTTTGGGGAGCGTTCCGCGAACTTAATATATATATATATATATATATATATATATATTCTATATATTTATATATATAATATATATAGTAACGACACACCAACTCTGAGAACGAAGACGTGTTGATTTCGCGAAGCTCAAAGGCTGGCAAATTGAATCGTTAGTGGGATATGGGATTCGTGGCACAGCAGAAGGGTGCCGACCGCTGCGACGTATATTTTTGTTCAAGTGTGGGCCGATTTACGACCGCGAAAAGGAGGAAGGAACTCGGTGCGATGCAGGGCCATCTGCCCTCACAAGAAACAAAGGAGGAGGTTCGGCACACCAGCCCTCGGAAAGGTCACCCAAGGACAGCCGCCTCGTTTGTTTTGTCAACCACCGATCCCAGTGCGTCGGGTGTCGTACCGGTCAAAACGTTCTTTCGCCCAAAAAGAAAGATTTCAAAAGCCACCGCGATGCAGCCACTGACCAATTACGAATGGGGGGTAGCGCCTAACTCCGCTCATCTTAGCAAAATTGAGATGCAAAGGCCGCCGCACGCCCCACAAGTAACTGAAAACAACCCAGAGGGGAGTGCTTCTCCCAATAGATACCCTAGAAACGCCGACGTGTTCGGAGTTCTGGGCGTAAAAAAATTAACAATTCTCGCCGGAGCTCCAAAGGCGCTCAATAACGGCGCTGGGTCCGAAGGCGCCGCGCATCCTACGCGACACCGGCCGAGAGGCGAACAGCGGCGCGCATCGGTCCCACCTACGGAAAGGCCCGAAGCGCGCCGCCTTCTTCCACGAGCTGCCTCGAGCGAGCGAGCGGAGGCAGCCGAGCGCGAGGGGGAAGACTCGCCATCGGCCGAGGGGCGGGCGGGGAACGCGGCGCCGCGCCCCCTCCCCCAACGGGCCCGAGCGCCATAGACACTTTGAGACAAGTCAGTGCCATGGTGAACAGTGCTTTAAGGCAGTGCTTAAGTGCAGTGAAGTGCGAATGAATGGTTATGTATATAATGAAACAAGTATGAATGATTAGTGAATGTAGAGAGAGAGAAAAAAAATCTCACCCAATTTTTTTAGTAATTAATAAAAACGCTTCTTTGTGTAAGTTTGGAATGCCAAAGTGCAAATAATTCAACTTTAGTTCTGGAATATTACAGTTAACTGTAACATAAAGGCCCTTCTCTAGCTGCTGAAGCCGCAAAACAGCAGCCCAATCTATAAATTAAAAGAAATAAATTCCCCTTCTCGACAGGGTTACTGTGGAGGGACAAAGAGTGCTTCTGTGCCACACTCCGCAAGAAAGAAAGGACACGCCCTTCAAGCACGCGGGGACCGAGTGTTGCCGCCGAAACTCCAACGGAAAATGGTCAGTGTAAACTTTTTAGCACGCCATTGGTAGGAAAGCACCCGAAGTCGACGCTGAGCAATCAGAAACTGGGATGTGCACTGGAGGGAGAGTTCCGAGATTGCGTTATTCGAGGGGCAGGGACGCCAAGGGAGACTGGGGACTGAGATGAGATGGATCGGAAATAATGTAAATTCAATGTCTCCAAACCAAAGTGCTTCGAGATCGGACATTTACGTCAGATGACAATTTCACTAGAAGTTCGGAAATGATCACGGCGAGTGTGCCTCGAGGAAGGCATTATTTCTTGCGCTTATGAGAGCCTATAAATTATCACAATGTTCGTGAGTGGCTTAGCCACCCTTACGTGATAGCGACGGTAGTCTTCGCTCGCCGCATTGCATTCGCCGGGCAATGTGTCCGGCACACCGTCGCCGTCGAGGACGGGTCGCCGCCACGGCGCGACAAGAGGGTGTCAGGGGACCCGGGCGTCAGCGGGAGGCTCCGCCTGCTGGAAGCGCCGGGGAGCCGACGCGCGCAGCCCGCCGGCCGGCGAGAATCAGCTGACAGCCGCCCTCGCTCGCCACGACTACCTGCTGCTGCCATCCAGCGGTTACAGGGCGGCGCCGCTATTCAACAAAGCAATTAGGACATAACCGTGTTATTAGTTGGATGTAAACGCCCGCCATTATCCCCGCTAAGAACGAGACTGTCAATGAATGTGTAGTTTCAACGAGGCGGCAAGTCAGTTTGTGTGGCAGGAATGAACCCAGCCTGTTTAGACTCAATGTAAATTCTATGTATCCAATTATTCATGTGCATGCTCATATTCATTCTCATAATAATCTTCATTGTTAATTAAATGTGTTATAAGAGCATATCTGTTTTATTGGCCTTGCAATCTCGCATCCAGTTCATCCCGGCAGGTTACAATATATTTTAACTACTACCCAGCAGTAGAAAACATTCAAACAATTTGTGTCTTGAGATAAACTTTGATATTTTTTTCGAACCTGTTCCAGAGTTCTAAAACAGTTAACATTTGTTGCGTTTGAATTTGGAGCTGGAAAGTTATCATACATTTTTTTCTGATAATATAAATTATTTTCTTATTTTTTCACTCAGATAAGTGATGAAAAAAAACATCAGTTAATTTTTAACGGTTTTAACGATAAATAATGCATATGAATGTAAATTGATCAATTAGAAATTCCTCTTGCGTATATATATGCTCATAATTATACAAATACAGCGGGTAGACTTGACAGCATCAGAACGTGGCCTGCCAAACACCAATGCATGGTTGGTTGCCTACTACTCAGGGGCAAATTATTACGAATACCCTCCGAAAGCTTCAGGTATACATGATGAGATCACATCGCAGGCAGTTGTAGATATAAACTTAATGAAGGGCGGCGTTTGTAAAATAAAATATTTAAAAATTCTGAAAGAAATTTAAATACAATTACAATTGTTAAAAATAAAAATCTTGGATATTCCAAATAATTCATATTAATGTGGAAGGAAAAGCATCCATTTATTTATTAAATTGTGAGAAATATTACAGTTTTTTTTCAAATGAAATCTAACATTTCCCATACCATTTTTGTACAGTAAAAAATATAAATGGAAGGTGCATCTTTCCAGCAATCTTCATTTATCTTTCAATTCTTCACAGCTGTTACATTATCACTGTTACCAAACTGAATTTCTCTATTGTTTATGCCTATCTTCATTATTTTTGGAAAAGATTAATCACAAGAAACAATATTGAATAAAGCACTCCAACAAGCTTAAGAAAACTTGTGTTTCTTATAATCCCTTGATTTCCCCTTGATGCAGCAACATTTTTTTTTAAAATTGACAAAACTAAATTAAAAAAAAATATTTTCCCTGGTTCTATTAAAATAAATATCTGGAATACAATAACTTACATATTCAGAGAAAATAAAATTAAAAGACCTTCCAATACAAATGGAGGAAATACCTACGAATCCAAATGAGCAACTTCATATTAGTTGTACATTTTTAAACTAAGTACAGGTAAGGATGTGGTATTACAGACATTTATTATTAATATTTCAGTCAAGGATTTATTAACTTTCACAATATACCCCTTCTCTTTTTTAAAAACAACTATAACCTGGTCCATAAATAAGATGGTGATTATTGTGTTATTAAAATAATATTAAGACACTTAGTAATTGTGGTTTACAAATACATACAAAATGATACCCTTAAAATAAAAAAACAACAACAAAACAATACATTAATTTTTCAGTATATGTTGTAAGTGAAGAGACTTTCCTCAAAACCATAGTCTCATGAGGGAGTTGGTCCCACACTGAGTCTGCAGTCACATCAGTACTTATAGAACATACATTTGCAAGATCTTTTGAACTGCATTTATTTCTAAAGAAAACTCATCTAAAGGCTGAAGATTTTTTGACTCTGATTCAATTGATATGCTTTCTATGAGCAGATATAACATTCATCATCATTACAACAAAGGCACCATTGATTCATGGGTTTCTACACATTACTCAGTATGGAAAGTGTAATGAACAGGTACTCTTGTGATTAGTGTCACATTCATCCATTTACTGTACTGACATAAAAGGGAAGGCACTAATGTATGTAGCATGTAGCACATGAATTCATGTATTTTATACCTTCTAGGGCACTTGAATACTAGTTCATTGAAACTGTATTAACACATATAATAATTGAGATAATTTTAATTTATTAAAAAATTATCACATAAAAGTATATTTGCCGATTTTTAAATGTGAGAGCAGAGTTATAGCATGAACTTTTCAGTGCCCCATTTTTAATGGCAATTCTGCCATAATATCAACTAAGTAACGACAACAATAACAACAACAACAAGAATTATCTATAACAATTTCTTATTTATATATGAATAAGCCTATGAACAAATATTGATCTGTTGACCTGATATAATGACCAATATAAATGTAAATTGTACAAAATGTAATAAAGTGGTCAGCAGAGACTATTACAAAGTGAAATAAGTATAAAATTAAACATATGCGGACGGATATATTAGCATAATAGATTTGTGGGAGAATCAGAATATGATATTGCTATCATGCAGATACAGATATGATATTACATTATCATTTCTGTTTTATTATGGATATTAAATTTTTTTCAAAAATATTTGTATTCTGAGTGACTTTACACTTTCAGACAGAAAGCTTAAGAAGAGAGAGTTTCATTCACAGAACAGAATATCAAGCATTTTCTGTTTCTTTGTAACAAAGATATCCTATTTAAATTGAATGTAGTAATTACATACACTGACTATTCTATGAAGCTGTTGAATTCAATACATAGGTTTTTGATCACTGAATAAGGATATCTGAGCTAATATGCAATAGACACTGATCTATAGTATCTTACTCTGATACATAAACAAAGAGAACTGATCTGGGTAAGTAGATACTATTCCTCATGACCATTCAGTGTTACTTCTGGTGCCATCTCCACTGCTTCCACAGGTTCTGGGAGCTCTTCAATTGGAGATGGAAGCACTTCAAGGGGTTCCAAGGAATCCAAAAAGGTGTCAATCTTCTCCAGCAAATTTGTAGCAACTGCCGCAAATTCTTCCCATTGCTGGTAAGCTGGAGAAGCTGCTAGCACTTCATTCACTTCTGTTCCCTCTTTGACTCCAAAGAGACGTTCTTCATCTGAAAAAAAAGAAAATTCAGTTTGCAGTTCTACTCCTAACAATCAAAACAATGAAATCACCAATACAATACATGACTTTTATATTTGTGTTCTCTGTCTTTTGCAGTCTGACTGCAGATGAACTCTGTCCTGACTGAGATTTGTTCCCCAGGGGCAATCACCGTGAAAACTACCAGTCCCCCCCCATCAATGTTATTTGCTAACCCACATAGCATCATGCATTGTCCTGTATTAGAGGAAAGGAATCACACTTGAACTAGATGTGCCATTGCAGTCCAAAAGCCATTACATTGCGTTGCGCACATGTCTTATCCCCGCTCTCACAATATTTTGGGGAAGGGGAAGGAATGAAGGATAGATTTTGAGATTCAAGGGTGATGCAAGTGTGCTATGAATTCACACTAAATCACAACACACAATGTCTTAGATGAGATTCGAAACCACAACTTGAATGTATCATGTACTTGGGCTCCAATCCCTAAGACCCAATTCCACCCAGGTCACTCAGGAATGGAAGGAAGAGGATTTAAATGTGATACATAGTGGTTGGGAGAATACCACCATGTGACAATACACAAGAAAACATCCTGCCTGAAGCATTGAAGCATTTGAATCAGCAACCTTTCAAACCAAGACTGTTAAGGTGCTTTCACCTCAGTGATCGTATTTACCCAGGTTAGCAGTAGAATAATTATTCAACAAAACAAAGGAAATATCTTCTATCATTAATTCAGAGCAGTAGAAGAGCAAGTTTAAAATAAAGAACAAAAGGAAGTATCTCAAGCTTTCAGAAATACAACAAGGCATTCAAAGTTTAAAATCATGGTATTGGTAATGAAACGAAAAACAGTTACGGGTAAAAAGGCGTACATAAGTAGAGAACACAAATAATTGAAGAAAAAAGTCATTTCACAAATATTAATCAAGAATAAGATTGATGCCAATGGATTAAAGAAAACATAGCAGCAGATTATGAGAAATAATCCTGTGAGGCGCTGAAGATGGCCATAAAGGTCTCTACGTTCTGTACAATTCAAATCCTAGACATACCCTGACTTACTTATTTATTACTATTCCTTATCTGCAATAATAAATGGGTTTCTTCAATACATACCCAAGTAATCAGCCAAAACACCAAGGAGATCATTGGTTTCTTCAATACCAAAAGCAGCATGCAGATTAGCTGATTCAATGCAATAATTCCACAATGCTTGACAAATTAAGGTAGCCAACTGCCAATCTCCTTCACAGTATGTTTTTAATATGTGAAGTAGCCTTCAAAAAATGTGTAAATCTTTTAATAATAACTTTCAAAAAGAAAAAAAATATGTACATTGCACTGAAAAAACACACGATTTTACCTTTCTATACCTCTGTCTTCTTTTAGTGCTACACGTTTATCCCAGTCAGCCATCATATTTACAAGAATACCTGCAGATGCACTCAACAAATCTCTGTCTTCAGAATCTAAAATCTTCATTAACTTGGAGAAATCTATTTCCAAGAAGATAACAAATTATTTTTTAAAGTTTACAAGCCAAAACAAAATTTTGACTCAATAACAACACTCACCTCCATTTCTTAACAAGAAATTACGTGTCTCTTGTGAACGAGTCAGATTTCCAAACACTCTCATTACTTCAACCAAGCACTCTTTATTTTCTGAATCAAGCACAGGGGACATCACTGTCAACAAAAACAAAATATTTGACTACATTCCTGTGGGTTCTTCTTCTCATAAATCAGTTGAACATCAATTAAATATTTTTTTAAATAAATAATTCTCATGAGTCATGGGCAAGACTTTTTGGTTTGGTTGCATAAAAAAATTGGAAGTTTCGTGCAGAACCAGTTATTGCCTCCATCAAAAAAATAGTTGCTACTATAATAACATGTACGTACATTCCCTTATTATAAGGTACAGCTGAAAAGTTCAGTGAGAAAAAGGGTATCTCATAAGCAACTGAGTGGTATCAGCAGCCACGCGCATAAGCAGGGCATGGACCCTGGACACACTCAAAGTAACATAGAGCACACGAACTCGATGCAGTTTAACATGCTACTAGCCCAATCAAATTATACAAATGTAATGAAAAAAATGCTGGGGGTTTTGAACTTGGTTTGTTGGTACAAAACGCATAAAAGCCAACTTTAAACAGGCTCTCCACCTCACGCTTAATCCCTACACTTCAGGATTTTTAGTATAATGTGTAGTAGGTACTAACAAACAATCATGCCAAGTTTCAAAACTGTTTTTTCCCCGTTCCATAACCAGTTATTGGTCTAATTTTGATGGGGTATACAGGTAGTCGAAAGGCTTGTGTGCGTATTCTCAGTGGAAAAACGGATAAACATTAAGTTTTGTTACAATCAGGTATAGTAAAGCATGTAATGTTGGTGCATTTCAGATGTACAGAACAGACACATTCAGCAAAAATGTGTTTATGATGTTGAACGTTTTCTGGGGAAAGAGAGAAAGGACACCGTGGATGATGAACTACTTTCGGGTGCCCCTCAACAAGTGTGACGACCGACAACATCGAGTAGATGTGCGCAACAGATGTGGCAAAATCGCCACCAGTCCCAATGATGGATATTGCAAGAAGTGGGAATTAAGCAAAGAGTGTTAGCATAATCATTCATCAAAAGTTAGGTAAGCTCAAGATCAGTTCCTGGTTTGTGCCACACTCTTTGACAGACCACAATCCAATCTTTCTTTAAACCATCGTCGCAGGTGTTAAGAGCTGGTGCTATGACGATCCAAAGTCGAATCGATGGTATTGTGACAGAACATTACAGAAATCCAGAAACTCTTGCTTGTGTATTCAGACAACGCCGCCACGATCAGGCGTACAGCAGTGTCAGGTGGAGTCTGCTGCATGACAACACGCGCCCGCCTACCGCGAACCGAACCGTTCTTGACCCGACGCTCTGCAACTTTTATCGCACATCCACCTAACTCGTCTAATGCGCCACCTGCCGACTCTTTGTTTCTTTCCCTGAAAGGGTCATGTTTTGCGGATGTATCAGTCATCCCACGACGAGTGACATTATCACCAACGGGACCTTCATTCCAGAAGCTTTATCGCCGTTTTTAAAAATGTATTGTGACTCCAAGTATTGTTACTTGGAGGAGTAAAAAGGTTTTTTGATTCCGTTTTGTTTAATTTGTGTTTTGCATGCATTCACCGAATTTTCAGACGCATGGTGTATTTTGAACAGGTGAGTAATATTATAGTACACTACAATTTAAATCCGACTAATTCTTCAGTCATTTCAGGGATCAGGGATGTTCGTGGCTTTCAGTCGCTTGTAGCCTTTCTCGCTTACGAGAATGAGAGATATCAGACGTCATTTTACTTCATTTTCCTTCCTTTCCGTTTTCCCGGCTCCGTTCTCGTTTCGGGATTCCATTGTTTTCCTGGAATTTGCGGGGCCTCCGGAGCAGCCGTTCCGTCCACTCCGCTTGATCCGGGGCCTTTGTGCTGAGGTTTCTTCACAATAAATAGAGTTGTGCTAGCGTACCCGTGCGAGAACTCTCGCATGTTGACACGTCTTCCTTTTCCCCATCCTTTCCATTGTCAATGAAACGTGCTTATTTGTTAAAAAATGTGTAAATGTAAGTTCATACTTACAGAATATCAAACAAAAATAAAGAAAATGCAATAAAGGCTTATTCAGTATTAGAGAGAGATGGGCACAGAATTCACACTTATAAACAACATTTGAAGTACTTATTCAATCTTCCTTGGCAGCTTTTCACTTTCCTTGATAGTCACAAAAAATATTAGAAAAGGTTTGTATTCTTGAGAAAGCCAAGTCAAGTTTTCCATGCGAAATACAGGATCGGGCAAGTACAAGCCTGCTCTTTGCAATATTATTTAACTTCCCCGAATTTGTTATGACGAACAGAGGGTTTTTTGGAGGGCCAGACAAAAAATAATAATACTAATATTTTTACCTATGAGTAATAAATACCATTTATTACCGCTTGATACAATTACGTAGGCTTAGACTTCACTTCGGTACATGGGAACTTTCCTCAAACGATGTTTACGTATTGAATATCTTAGTGAATTTAAATCGTGCATCTGGATTGTAATTGTTGGCTGTTGTCGAATGGATTGCGTTGTTCTTTCTATAATTTTAATTTTGGATGCTTTTTTAAAATTAATTCACGTATTGTAGGCTAGCGCGTGTTGAGTTTTATTGTTAATTTATTTCAAGCTACTACACTTAAGTTAATTTAAAACGTTTGTTCTTTGTGTTGTGCCGTAGCACAAGTTTTTCACCTACTACCTCCGCATACCTGTGCGAGAACTCTCACATATTAAACCCCAAACTCTTCCCTATCCTTCTATTTCCATTCTAAGAGGGAAAGTTGTCAACGAAATGCATTTATTTGTTTAAAAATGAATTAAGGAAACTTACAATGTACAAGCACAGTATCAAATAAAAATAAAACACTGCAATTGATGTTGAAAAGAAATTTTCATTAATGATTTATTCGGTATTATCGAGAGTTTTCTTGGAACAAGTTATAACACTTCCTTAAAAACATTTGAAGTAATTATTCTATATTCTTTGACAGCTAGCTTTTTGCTCTTCGTGATAGTCTCAACAATTAAAGAAAAAGCTTTTTACTCTTGAGAAAGCTACGTAACGGAACACGATGATTTGAAAGTTTCACAGAATCACTGCTGATAACGAAAATACTAGTACAGGTAAAACACAAATCAAACCTAACAACCTCTTCACTCTTCACTGTACACCCACATCCATCCACAATTAGGCACACAGCACTTTTAGACCTAGGCAAAACGTTAAAGGAATGTTTTCATTACACCCACAAGAAACAATCTTCATGGGTATCAAGGAACTGTTAATAGTACTTTTAGTTGTTGCAGTGAGAATTTTGAAATAATAATTATGAAAATAAACCTCGCCCGTCTGCGGAAACCACGGTGTACACAGAAAGCGTAAATAGTGTAAGATAGAGGAATCCAAAATAAAAAATAAGGAAGCTAAAAGAGGAAAGCTAAAAGAGGAAGCTAAAAAGGAAGCTATAAGAGGAAGCTAAAATAAAAAAGCCTTCTAACGCGTGACGTCACAAACAGGGCCGCGCGGTCGCACCTAAGGGTTGCAAATTGTACCAGCAAAAATTTAAAAGAATGTTCACGATCTTATCCTGTAGCTACGGTGTGTGGAGACGTTTTTTGAGGCCTTTGACCTACAAAGTTTAGTTTTTAAGGCCCTAGAAGCTTTTGTTTAGAAGTTATTTTACGATATAGCTGTCTTTAGATTTTTACTGGCATTTTACATGGATATTTAGATGCGTTTTTCAAACAAATCCTTCACTTTTTTTAAATTCTTAAGTGCACGACGAAGTGCAATTGTCACGTCTACGTGAAATTCTTTTCTTTAGATACCTTATTTATAGAGATCGGTGGCGTGTGAGAGCTGCAAAAGGTATGTTACTACTGCAAAAATATAGGAAACGATTCTTCGCAATACATACAATCATAACATTTCATTTTTATGCAATATGAAAATAAAAATGTAGAAAGAAAATATTACGAAAATAGAAAATGCGTTGTGGTATCGGAGGCTAAGGGCTTGCAGCATTGATATAGATAGAATTGCCATAACATGTCTTTAAGCAACGGTGCACGGCTTAAGGAACCTATAATTTTTTTGAACCCAATGCAAATGAACAATGGAAAGCTTTAAGCAAACCGCCCCTAAGAGAGACAACAAACTGATACGAAAATAATTAAATATTTTTGTCACGCATCAGTATTTTCTCAAGTTAAAACCCTTTAATAATGATTAAAATAAAAAAATTTTGGTTAGATACTAATGCTTTAATAACATGAATAAAAATTATGACATATTTCTTGTCACCTTTAATTAAAATTTTGCTTTTTTCATATTTTATCACGAACGAAACCATAATTACGAACGAGATCACCTACCTTCTGCAATCTCCAGTTGTCTATCTCCAAATGTAGCATCTCCACAGGAAGTAATATATGAAAGGTTATTCAGGGCTACTCAAACACTGGTGTTAAACTCCTCACTGCTACGCAAAACTTCTGCGACGTAATATCAGCTAATCAGAATGTCTAAAAATTATTGCGAAACTGTTGAGAAAATACGAAAATGTTAATGGAGCTCTTAAATGAACAAAGCAGAGCATTAAATGCCAAATATAAAGATATATTTACCTCATTAAGACTGCTGGTCTTGCGGCTGAATCGTTTTGGAATTTTCAGACTGACACAATTTTGGCAGTCATTTTTCACCATGCATACAACTTGAACATCATTTCAGTTGATATACCCAGATAAATAGCTTCCACGACAGGAATTACATACTCATATTTGGCTAAGATTCGAACAAATCTATTTAAAGAAATCAAATTAGAAGTTAAAGAATCCACTATAAAAACAAACAATGAGAGATAAGAAGGACTTACATACACACGAGATTTACATTTACATCTAACAAGAGATTCAGGATTAAAAATAAATGTTATTCGTGCTACAAAAATGGCAGACTTTCTCATACTAGTTTCCTCTTTTATTTGGTGAGTTGGGCTACCGTATTTAATCATCCCTTTGTATGGCTACCCTATCGGCGGGCTCAGGCACTCTAGCAAGGAGTCTCGCATGTAACTACTAAGCAGCACTCGGGGACCAGTCTTTGTAATAGCCCCCACGCGCCTGTCCCGAAAACCATGCTCAGGTTAGCGCTTATGGCCTTTTCCGGTCCGGGTAGCATTAATATTCCCACGGCCTTCTCGGTGCTTGACTTTTGTTCCTGGGTGTCAGGGAGCAAGATTGCCCAAGAAGGCTGATTTTTTGCGAATTCTACGTATCGTATTCCTCTCATAAGAGCATCGCGAATTTCGATTTGTTTGGCGGGCGTTTTTTTACAGCCTTACCCTGGATGTACCCTTTGTTGAATTCAAAATCATCCCACTGAATGCCACGTACGCCTGATGTTCCGCGTGGTCCACCCCCTCCGTTTCAGAGCAGCCAGGCAAATGCCGAGACAAACAACAGCGGAAGTCAGAATGAGCAGCGCCCGAGAAATTGAATATGTGGCCATAATCAAACGTTTAATTTGTGGTCCATGAGGCCTTGCAAGTTGGCCACTCTCTGATGTAGGCTATCCGGGACGGGCCCGCCGTCGGCGGAAGGCGGCGTTTTCGGCCAACATATTGACAACG
>BOPP01000129.1:186266-241618 GCA_017312745.1 Gryllus bimaculatus
TCAATCTTCTCCACAAATTTGTAGCAACTGCCGCAAATTCTTCCCATTGCTGGTAAGCTGGAGAAGCTGCTAGCCTTCATTCACTTCTGTTCCCTCTTTGACTCCAAAGAGACGTTCTTCATCTGAAAAAAAGAAAATTCAGTTTGGCAGTTCTACTCCTAACACATCAAAACAATGGAAAACCAATACAATACAATGACTTTTATATTTGTGTTCTCTGTCTTTTGCAGTCTGACGTGCAGATGAACTCTGTCCCGAGCTGAGATTTGTTCCCCAGGGGCAATCACTGTGAAAACTACCAGTCCCCCCATCAATGTTATTTGCTAACCCACATAGCACATGCATAGTCCTGTATTAGAGGAAAGGAATCACACTTGAACTAGATGTGGCCATTGCAGTCCAAAAGCCATTACATTGCGTTGCGCACATGTCTTATCCCCACTCTCGCAATTACTGGGGAAGGGGAAAGAATGAAGGATAGATTTTGAGATTCAAGGGTGATGCAAGAGTGCTATGAATTCACACTAATCACAACACACAATGTCTTAGATGAGATTCGAAACCACAACGCTTGAATATATCATGTACTTGGCTCCAATCCCTAAGACCCAATCCCACCCAGGTCACTCAGGAATGGAAGGAAGAGGATTTAAATGTGATACATAGTGGTTGGGAAGAATACCACCATGTGACAATACACAAGAAACATCCTGGCCTGAAGCATTGAAAGCATTTGAATCAGCAACCTTTCAAACCAAGACTGTAAGGTGCTTTCACCTCAAGTGATCGTATTTACCCAGTTAGCAGTAGAATAATTATTCACAAAACAAAGGAAATATCTTCTATCATTATTCAGAGCAGTAGAAGAGCAAGTTTAAAATAAAGAACTCAAAGGAAGTATCTCAAGCTTTCAGAAAACAACACGGCATTCAAAGTTTAAAATCATGGGAATTGGTAATGAAATCGAAAAACATTTACGGGTAAAAAGGTGTACATAAGTAGAGAATACAAATAATTAAAGAAAAAAAGTAATTTCACAAATATTAATCAAGAATAAGATTGTTATTGATGTCAATGGATTAAAGAAAACATGGCAGTAGATTATGAGTCAATACCTGTGAAGTGCTGAAGATGGCCATAAAGGTCTCTAAGTTCTGTACAATTCAAATCCTAGACATACTCTGACTTATTTATTTATTACCTCATTATCTGCAATAATAAAGAGGTTTCTTCAGTACATACCCAAGTAATCACCAAAACACCAAGGATATCATTGGTTTCTTCAATAACCGAAAGCAGCAATGCAGATTAGCTGATTCAATACAATAATTCCACAATGCTTGACAAATTAAGGTAGCCAACTGCAATCTCCTTCACAGTATGTTTTAATATGTGAAGTAGCCTTTCAAAAAATGTGGTAAATCTTTTAATAATAACTTTCAAAAAGAAAAAAATATGTACATATGCCTGAAAAAAACACGATATTTTACCTTTCTAATACCTCTGTCTCTTTTAGTGCTACACGTTTAGTCCCAGTCAGCCATCATATTTACAAGAATACCTGCAGATGCACTCAACAAATCTCTGTCTTCAGAATCTAAAATCTTCATTAACTTGGAGAAATCTATTTCCAAGAAGATAAACAATTATTTTTTAAAGTTTACAAGCCAAAACAAAATTTGACTCAATAACAACACTCACCTCCATTTCTTAACAAGAAATTACGTGTCTCTTGTGAACGAGTCAGATTCCAAACACTCTCATTAACTTCAACCAAGCACCTCTTTATTTTCTGAATCAAGCACAGGGGACATCACTGTTCAACAAAAACAAAAATATTATGACCTACATTCTCTGTGGGTTCTTCTTCTCATATAAATCAGTTGAACATCAATTAAATATTTTTTTAAATAAATAATTCTCATGAGTATCGGCAAGACTTTTTGGATTGGCATAAAAAAATTGAAAGATTTGTGCAGAACCAGTAATTGCCTCCATCAAAAAAATAGTTGCTACTATAATAACATGTACGACATTCCCTTATTATAAGGTGCAGCTGAAAAGTTCAGTGAGAAGAAGGATATCTCATAAAGCAACTGAGTGGTACCAGCAGCCACGCGCATAAGCAGGGCATAGATCCTGGACACACTCAAAGTAACATAGAGCACACGAAACTCGATGCAGTTTAAACATGCTACTAGCCCAAATCAAATTATACAAATGTAATGAAAAAATGCTGGGGGTTTTGAAATTGGTTTGTTGCAGACAAACGCATAAAAGCCAACTTTAAACAGGCTCTCCACCTCACGCTCACATCCCACACTTCAGAATTTTTAGTAGAAGTGGTAGTAGGTACTACCAAACAATCATGCCGTTTCAAAACTGTTTTTTCCCCAGTTCCATACCAGTTATTGGTCTAATTTTGCTGGGGTATACAGATAGTCGAAAGGCTTGTGTGCGTATTCTCAGTGGAAAAACGGATAAACATTAAGTTTTGTTACAATCAGGTATAGTAAAGCATGTAATGTTGATGGCATTTCAGATGTACAGAACAGACACATTGAGCAAAAATGTGTTTATGATGTTGAACGTTTTTGGGGAAAGAGAGAAAGGACAACCGTGGATGATGAACCTACTTTCGGGTGCCCTCAAGAAAGTGTGACGACCGACAACATCGAGTAGAAGTGCGCACCAGATGTGGCAAAATCGCCACCAGTCCCAATGATGGATATTGCCAAGAAGTGGGATTAAGCAAAGAGTGTTAGCATAATCATTCATCAAAAGTTAGGTAAGCTCAAGATCAGTTCCTGGTTTGTGCCACACTCTTTTGACAGACCACAATCCAATCTTTCTTTAAAACCATCGTCGCAGGTGTTAAGAGCTGGTGCTATGACGATCCTAAGTCGAATCAATGGAATTGTGACAGCACATTACAGAAATCCAGAAACTCTTGTGATTCAGACACAACGCCGCCACGAACAGCAGTGTCAGGTGGAGTCTGCTGCATTGACAACACGCGCCGCGCCTACCGAACGAATCCGTTCTTGGCCCGACGCTCTGCAACTTTTCTCGCACATCCACCTAACTCGTCTAATGCGCCACCTGCCGACTCTTTTGTTTCTTTCCCTGAAAGGGTCATGTTTTGCGGATGTACTCAGTCATCCCACGACGAGTGACATTATCACCAGCGGGACCTTCATTCCAGAAGCTTTATCGCCGTTTTAAAAATGTATTGTGACTCCAAGTATTACTTGGAGGAGTAAAAAGGTTTTTTGATTCCGTTTTGTTTAATTTGTGTTTGCATGCATTCACCGAATGTTTCAGACGCATGGTGTATTTTGAACAGGTGAGTAATATTATAGTACACTACAATTTAAATCCGACTAATTCTTCGCAGTCATTTCAGGGATCAGGGATGTTCGTGCTTTCAGTCTCTTGTAGCCTTTCTCGCTTACGAGAATGAAGAGATATCAGACGTCTTTTACTTCATTTTCCTTCCTTTCCGTTTCCCGGCTCCGTTCTCGTTTCGGGATTCCATTGTTTTCCTGGAATTTGCGGGGCCTCCGGAGCAGCCGTTCCGTCCACTCGCTTGATCCGGGGCCTTTTGTGCTGAGGTTTCTTTTCCAATAAATAAATGAGTTGTGCTAGCGTACCCGTGCGAGAACTCCGCATGTTGACAACGTCTTCCTTTCCCATCCTTTCCATTGTCAATGAAACGTGCTTATTTGTTAAAAAATGTGTAAAATGTAAGTTCGTACTTACAGAATATCAAACAATAAAGAAAATGCAATAAAGGCTTATTCAGTATTAGGAGAGATGGGCACAGAATTCACACTTATAAACAACATTTGGAAGTACTTATTCAATCTTCCTTGGCAGCTTTTCACTTTCCTTTGATAGTCACAAAAAATATTAGAAAAGGTTTGTATTCTTGAGAAAAGCCAAGTCAAGTTTTCCATGCGAAATACAGGATCGGGCAAGTACAAGCCT
The DNA here is from genome assembly GCA_017312745.1 of Gryllus bimaculatus. Classification (NCBI taxonomy): domain Eukaryota; kingdom Metazoa; phylum Arthropoda; class Insecta; order Orthoptera; family Gryllidae; genus Gryllus; species Gryllus bimaculatus. Next base: position 190,257 of record BOPP01000129.1, read on the forward strand.
GCTCTTTGCAATATTATTTATACTCCCCGAATTTGTTATGACGAACAGAGGGTTTTTTGGAGGGCCAGACAAAAAATAATAATAATAATATTTTAACCTATGAGTAATAATAACCATTTATTACCGCTTGATACAATTACGTAGGCTTAGACTTCACTTGGTACATGGGACTTTCCTCAAACGATGTTTACGTATTGAATATTTAGTGAATTTAAAATCGTGCATCTGGATTGTAATTGTTGGCTGTTGTCGAATGGATTGCGTTGTTCTTTTATAATTTTAATTTTTGGGATGCTTTTTTTAAAATTAATTCACGTATTGTAGGCTAGCGCGTGTTGAGTTTATTGTTAATTTATTTAAGCTACTACAACTTAAGTTAATTTAAACACGTTTGTTCTTTTGTTGTGCCGTAGCACAAGTTTTTCACCTACTACCTCCGCATACCTGTGCGAGAACTCTCACATATTAAAACCCAAACTCTTCCCTATCCTTCTATTTCCATTCTAAGAGGGAAAGTTGTCAACGAAATGCATTTTTATTTGTTTAAAAATGAATTAAGGAAACTTACAATGTACAGCCACAGTATCAAATAAAAATAAAACACTGGCAATTGATGTTGAAAAGAAATTTTCATTAATGATTTATTCGGTATTAATCGGAGTTTTCTTGAACAAGTTTATAACACTTCCTTAAAAATCATTTGAAGTAATTATTCTATATTCTTTGACAGCTAGCTTTTTGCTCTCGTGATAGTCTCAACAATTAAAGAAAAAGCTTGTTACTCTTGAGAAAGCCTACGTAGCGGAACCGATGATTTGAAAGTTCACAGAATCACTGCTGATAACGAAAATACTAGTACAGGTAAAACACAAATCAAACCTAACAACCTCTTCACTCTTCACGTACAGCACATGCCATCCAAAATTAGGCACACAGCACTTGTAGACCTAGGCAAAACGTTAAAGGAATGTTTTCATTACACCCACAAGAAACAATCTTCATGGGTGTCAAGGAACTGTTAATAGTACTTTTAGTTGTTGCAGTGAGAATTTTGAAATAATAATTATAAAAATAAACCTCGCCCGTCTGCGGAAACCATGGTGTACACAGAAAGCGTAAATAGTGTAAGATAGAGGAATCCAAGCCTTCTAACCGTGACGTCACAAACAGGGCCGCCGTCACCAAGGGTTGCAAATGTACCAGCAAAAATTTAAAAGAATGTTCACGATCTTATCCTGTAGATCACGGTGTGTGGAACGTTTTTTTGAGGCCTTTGTCGTACAAAGTTTAGTTTTTAAGGCCCTAGAACGCTTTGTTTAGAAGTTATTTTACGATATAGCTGTCTTAGATTTTTACTGGCATTTTACATGGATATTTAGATGCGTTTTTAAACAAATCCTTCACTTTTTTAAATTCTTAAGTGCACGACGAAGTGCAATTCGTCACGTCTACGTGAAATTCTTTCTTTAGATACCTTATTTATAGAGATCGGTGGCGTGTGAGAGCTGCAAAAGGTATGTATACTACTGCAATAATATAGGAAACGATTCTTCGCAAATACATACAATTCATAACATTTTCATTTTTATGCAAATGAAAATAAAAATGTAGAAAAGAAGGATATTACGAAAATAGAAAATGCGTGTGGTATCGGAGGCTAAGGGCTGGCTGCATAAACATTTGATATAGATAGAATCTATAATTATAGATTCCATACATTTGCTTTAAGCAACGGTGCACGGCTTAAGGAACCTATAATTTTTTTGAACCCAATGCAAATGAACACATGGAAAGCTTTAAGCAACCGGCCCTAAGAGAGACAACAAACTGATACGAAAATAATTAAATATTTTTGTCACGCATCAGTATTTTCTCAAGTTAAAACCCTTTAAATAATGATTAAAATGAAAAATAATTTTGTTAGATACTATGCTTTAATAACATGAATAAAATTATGAACATATTCTTCACCTTTAATTAAAATTTGCTTTTTATATTTTATCAGACGAAACCATAAATTACGAAGAAGATCACCTACCTTCTGCAATCTCCAGTTGTCTATCTCCAAATGTACCATCTCCACAGGAAGTATAATATGAAAGGTTATTCAGGCTACTCAAAGCACTGTGTGTTAACTCCTCACTGCTACGCAAACTTCTGCGACGTAATACAGCTAATAGAATGTCTAAAAATCTATTGCTGAACTGTTGAGAAAATACGAAAATGTTAATGACTTCTTAAATGAAACAAAGCAGAGCATTAAATGCAAATAATAAAATAATATTTACCTCATTAGACTGCTGGTCTTGCGCTGAATCGTTTGAATTTTCAGACTGATACAATTTTGGACAGTCATTTTCACCATCATCAAACTTGAACATCATTTCAGTTGATATACCAGATAAATAGCTTCCCACGACAGGATTAATACTCATATTGGCTAAGATTCGAACAATCTATTAAAGAAAATCCAAATTAGAAGTTAAAGAATCACTATAAAAATACAACAATGAGAGATAAGAGGAGCTTACCATACACAGAATTTACATTTACATCTACAAGAGATTCAGGATAAAAATAAATTTATTCGTGCTACAAAATGGCAGACTTTCTCATACTAGTTTCCCTTTTATTTGAGTTGGGCTACCGTTTTAATCTCCCTTTTATGGCTACCATCTATCGGCGGCTCAGGCACCTAGCAGGGTCTCGCATGGTAACTAAAGCACACTCGGGGACCAGTCTTTGTAATTAACCCCCACGCGCTTCCCGAAAACCATGCTCAGGTAGCGCTTATGCCTTTCTCGGTCCGGTAGCATTATATTCCCACGGCCCCATCTCGGTGCTTGACCTTTTGTTCTGGGTGTAGGGAGCAAGATTGCCCTAGAAGGCTGATTTTTTGCGAATCTACGTATCGTATTCTCTCTCATAAGAGCATCGCGAATTTCGATTTAGTTTGCGGGCGTTTTTTACAGCCTTACCTGGATGTACCCTTTGTTGAATTCAAAATCATCCCAATGAATGCACAGTACGGCCTGATGTTACGCGTGGTTCCACCCCCCCTCCGTTTCAGAGCAGCCAGGCAAATTGCCGAGAACAACAACAGCGGAAGTCAGATGAGCAGCGCCCGAGAAATGAAAATGTGGCCATATCAAACGTTTATTTGTGGTCCATGAGGCCTTGCAAGTTGGCCACCTCTGATGTAGGCTATCCGGGACGGGCCGCCGTCGCGGAGGCTGGCGTTTCGGCCAACATATTGACACGCCTAGCTATTGAGTGTCACATCAAGGTTATGAGGTGGACACCATCATTCAATCGGGGGCTTCTTTACGACTTACGGGTTTAGTATCCCGATTGGATGACAATGTCGCCCCTCCACTTCCAGTTCGTGAGCTGGAAGTGCCACTGCGCTTAAATCGGAATATATATCATACAAACTCCGGCCTACTCAATCTTATCTTAAGCCTCTCCGGGAAGCGGTCTTTCAAGTACACCACACGATCCAGCCATCTGAGGATTGTACGTGCCGAGAGGTTCAGCTAACTCGCCTTTCTACTAAGGTGTCGCGTCTCCCACGTCCTACCCAAATTTCCCCTCCCACAGCACATGATGCCTCCGGCCGCCCAACGTATTCTACGACGCACGAGAGAACGACTACAGCCATCCCTCAGCATTCGCTAAGTAGGTTCCCAAAAAGCATCGCGAACATTGAGTATCTTTTAATGACGAAAGGTGAGTTAGGCTCCTGGATATCGAAAAACTATTTAGAAAAGAAAGAAAAATGTCTGCTGAACAATTACAATAGTACTGAGTAAGCGCTACTACAGAATTCACAATTAACATCCCAAAGAGAATAAATACAACAATAATCAAAACTTATTTCAAAGTTGAAAGTGATTGGATATAGGATTTGGTTATTTTTTGTTTCATCACTCTCCTCGTCGTTCTAATATCCAAATTGAGAGTTGCAGCTTCCATTTCTCACTTAAATTTCGAAGTTATTTCCATGATCGGATCACATTCGAATGCCCTTTTCACCAGAGCTTGTTGAGGTTTTAGAACGTCATTATCAGCTTTGATACTGAAGTTGCTCCAGGGCGCAGGTTCGCTTCCATTAGCTTATTATTACGCTCGAAGTTTCCTGCGCTGATGATTTCCCAAAGCTCCCTTTTAGCGCAGACGTTATAATGAGAGTTGCACAAATTCTGAACGGCTTTTCTGTTCAGTGGCCAAAACCCTTACCTCCGATTCGACTCACCTGAATTGAATTATTTTACAATTGTGTTAATCTATTAATGTGAAATGACTTTCCAATTTTGAAATTTTTGCAGAACGTGATACTTTAGAGCTCCGTTATCTGCCGCGTTCGTTTTCCGATGAGGCTTATAAAGGAAATGAAATGTGCTCGCTTTCAGGGAAAAAGAAAAAAAATGCTACGACCAAATGACACAGTCGCGAATGTTCAAGCTGTGAATAGCGAACGCCGAGGGATTACTGTACTGTAGGGGGCGCATCCATCAACTAGATCTCAACTTGCGAGAATCGAGTGTGGACTACACAATCTGCACCTGAACCTCAGCTACACTTTGTCTTCTGAAGATTGGGACACGCTTGACAGTTTGTCCTTCAACAGTGCTGAGATGTAGTCAGAAACTAACCAATACGCAAATTCACGAATCTTCAGCGGGTGAACGTGTCCAGTGAAGCGCGTGTCCTGCGCAATACTGTTGTAAAACGTATTGAAGAAACCATGGACACGGCCACTACGAATGTTGTATCCCGAGGGCTGAAATTCACCTGCGCCCCCAAACGAGTACACACTGATGTCATCGCTGCGGCGGAAAACATGGACAGTCTGCCCTACGATATAGCCGAAGACATAACACGTGGCACAAGCACCATTTTAGCCCGGACCATCCCCCACGTTTCAACATCTCCCGTGAAGTGAGACTGGCCCTAAGACAGCTAACACAGTGCGATGACAGTCATCCTTTCCGCTGATAAAGAAAACGCTTCGGTGGTTAGAGAGAGCTCCGAATATCCCTTCACGTGAGCCAAAAAGTGATGGGCATCGTCGGTGAAGTTTCATCCATAAACGAGGAAGACAAACGATGCCTTAAGCTCGCCAACAACAACCGCGCACCCCGCATCTACCTACAAATCATAAACCTGACGTGCCTCTCCACCCTAAAGTGAGCGCCATCAACTCACCTTCTCAGCACACAGCCCGCTTCCTTGCTAACAAACTGAAACCTCCCACCAACGACCTGCCTTTCACCGACCTTGATTACAAACACTTCATTGAACTCATTCGCTGCATTAGGGCCAGTCCTGGAGATATCCTTGAGGATAACCTCAGGAAACACCAGCTGAGGTGTGCTTGTCTACCACCTTCCAATACAAATAAGAGCTTACGCTCAGATTGAAAGGTACTGCCATGGGCTCACTGCTCCTTCCTGTGGTGCTGAATCTGTTCACGAGGGTCTTTGAAGAACAAGCCCTAGAAAACACGCCTCTAAAACCGACGCTTTGGCTTCGCTAAGTCAATGATATTTTTGTCATTTGGCCCAAAGGCTCTGATTGTAAGTCTCTGCAAACCTTTTTTTCACACCTTAACACCATCCACCCTCGCATCCATTTTGTTATGGAAACAGAACTCGGCCAGCTCCCCTCTCGCAGCATCATTCAGCTACGAAACGGATTATACTCTCCACCCTTACCCACATCTGCGACAGCAATACCCTCGGAAAGGAAAGAGACGTACTTAGACTTTCCTAGCCAACAGCTGCGGTGGATCCGCCATACGTGTCTCGAAGAGCCTCGACACAGCGTCGCATATATTCCTATTTAAACATTGCGGCCCTTCAGGGTCACTAGCTAGACGGAGAGGGTGACACTGTCCTCCAATTGGGATCTTCGTTACAACCTACTCGTAATTCCTGGTATTGGAGCTCCAATTGGATGACAATGACCCTCCATCTCGTGACCTTGAAGTACCGCTACGCAGTACCTACCCTAACAAACGGACCATGGACCGGGCGTAATCTTTCCGTTCTTTTCCTATTCTTATTCTAACCTTACATGTACCAACACTATACATATGTCGGGAGCTTTTTGTGCGGGAACCCTAACAGACGTAACAGGATAAACTAGTTGCGGCTTGCATTCAAAAAACGCATTGAATATTCATGAATATTCAATGCGTTTTTTCAACAAATCCTTCATATTTTTAAAGTTAAAGTGCTATTCGTCAAGTCTTGCTGAAGCTCTCTTTCTTCCGAGACCTCATTTACAAAGATCGGTTGCGTGAGAGAGCCCCAATACGTCACTTATACTACCGAAATAATATAGGAGAATATGTTTAAAACGTCAAATTGACGTATTGAATGACTTCTTTAGTAGTAATTATAGAAAATTAGTAAAAGATATATTTTTATTAAATATCATTGGATTGCGGGGAGGAGGGGGCTGACCCCATGAAGCTCCAGGGGTTTTGGTGCAGGCCACAAGATGATGTTTGACAGTTCCTAAAACATTAAACATCGCCGAATACTGCAACGCGACGCGAAATGTATTTTTCAGCCAGCCTTCTGGGCTGGAGCTTCGGCTGTTAAGCGTCGGTTGCCTCAAAGCGTCATTGCAGAGGGATTAGTTTGAGATTAGGATAGTTTTTACAAGTGATTTACATTTTCCAGCATCTAAATGAATATACAGAGAATTTATAAAAATCATATCGAAAAGCAGATGGAAAGATGTACCAGAGCGAATTAAATCAAAGATATGTAAACTGTCAGGCCATTAATACCAAATTTCAAGAAGTCCACGTTGATTACTTTCATCATGCTTTAATAAGCTGGCAATAGGCAAAATTTTAATCAGAGAATTATGGTAGTAAACAATATTTCTTAAAAAGGAACTTTTAATTGCCTAGCTAAATGAATACATTAATACCTTTCAATCATTCTTTACTTGGCAAAATAATAATAATAATTATTATTATTACAACAACAACAACAACAACAACAATGGCTCATGCACAAGTTAGCCAACATTTGTAAAATAAATGTTAATTACTTCCACATAGTGATGTGATTAGCTAAGTATTTAGAAATTAGTGTAAAATAGAGACAACTTTTAAACAATTATTTTCTCACAAATCTGCTCCATTTTTTTACCCTGATGGAGAAATTATTTGCTTAAAAATGTAACAGGTTTAATTTTTAAATAATTCTCTGAATTTTTGAAAATGACAAAAATTAGAAATAATATGAGAAAGTATGTCCTGTTGCTGCTTAAAGTTTTGCAATGTGATGTGAAATATTAGTACATAGTTTACATAGATTACGTTCTTTATGTGTTCCACATGTAAAAAGTCATGTAATCCACTTGTAGATTAGTACGCATAGAAAACATACATAGCTGAAATATCAGCACAACTCTGATCTGTCATATTTTAATGCAAGGCTACTCAATTGCAAGATGTTGGACCAAACTGCTTGTGGGTGTCTGCTGCATCTGCTGGATGCTGCTCTGCATTCACTCGACTGGACTCCCCTCCTTTTCCCTCCATCAGCAACGTGAGCAGCCCCCTCCTCCCCCCGGATTTCATTTAGCCCTCTTGGCCCAGGGTATGACTTGACAAGCAGCGAGCCACACTGTTTGCTCCCAATCAAGTGGTCGTCAGGAAATGCTACATGGGCCCTCAGAGGATGGCTGTTTGAAGTTAGGATTTAGTATGAAGCTATTTTCACTTTTTAAAACAATGAACTACAAAGTGCAGAACGTTTGCACAGGTCTAGCTAGAGTTACGTAACTGTTACTGATATTATGAGAAAGAATGTACTGTTATAGCACCACTAGTTTCCTTTACAGTGATACACCTAAATGGTCATGTACCTTCCCCTCAGAAAGTAGGTCATTATTGATTTTGTTAGCCTTACCTTCACAATTACATCTTCAATAGAACCATTTGATCCCGCATCAGAACTTATGAGATGATTGTGGGTTTCCAAATCTTGCATTTGTTGATCTTTTTCTAAATAGATGGATAGTAAGTTCAACATTGAACTTACGGCTCCTTCCTCTTCATACAACTTCAAAACAAAATATAAAAGAGAGAAAAATGTTTGTGTTACTCAACATAAAATAAGTAGAAGAAACAAGAAAATAAGTAGCTATTATCTAAATACATTCAGCAAAAACGAAAAATATGCACCTTCATGCGAGCCATTTCACTCTTGGCCATTAAATTGCCCAAAGCATATCCCAATCTCACTACTATATCTTGACGACCAGGGTACTTTTGAAGCAGTTTGACAAAGAGTTGAAAGCAGTTATCATAACTTATGATGGCATTACAGCAGTCATCATGGGTAGAAATTATACTAAAACATGCAATGTCCAAGATGAAAGTAATTCTTTCAATATAAAAATTAGAAAAATGATATTTTAATGTATATAGAACATACCTTAAAGTTCGTGATACATTGCTAATAACATCAAGATCAGAAGAAAAAAGTTCCATGGCACGGCATAACTCAGATACTGCTCCAGTGGACACAAATTGTGGAAATATATCCTCTTCTCCAGCCACATTGCGTAATGCACCTGTCAGTTGAAATAGAGCATGACTAGTTTGCTCTGGAATACGTGATCCTTCTGAACGCTATGAATGGAAAAAAGAATAAAATAAATTCCACAGAAGAATATTTTCCATGAACACAAGAATTAGAAATACATTTGAAATTTACTTACTGCTACATTCACTAGTTTCATGTGTAGTACCATCAATTCCAAAATACCAAAACTCAGCACAGCAGAGAGAACTAAATTATTCATGGTAAGAAATTTTAGAGCACCGTATCCATAAACACAAGCCTCGGCATCTTCTAGGGGACTGGCAGATCCTAAAGCTTCCACAAATAATTCTGGAGAAAAATATTCCAATTAAGAAAATTTAAATAAAGGTAATTTAAAATTAAGGAACCTATAATAAAAGTATTTCTATTTCTTACCAAGAATGTTGTCTTCTAGAAATAGCCTATCATTTTTGTCACAGCGAGACACTTTGAATACAAGTTTACACACGCCTGAGAGGTTGCTTCCATTAACTCGAAACTAAAACAAAATTAGCAAATAAAGTAACTGAAAATACAACTGATTCATAATCAGAAAGATTTTATTTAAAAACATACTCCCAAAATAATGCGGGCAATCTGGAGTAGAAGGGTTTCATTTGAACGCTCCACAAATTTATATATTACTTTAAGAACTTGTGATTTTAATTTTGTGTTTTTTATGTTTAAGCCAAATGCACTTTCTGAATCAAGAATTCTATACAATTTTGAGAGAGCCAAAATAACTTCAATATCGTTGCCATCTGGAAAGACAAATGCATTGAGTTGCAAAACATTCTGATACTACCAGTATTATTTCTAACCAAAGTAATATTCAATGTTAATATTGATTTAGTTAAGTTTTAAACAATTGTACCTTGTTGTGACAAATTTGATAACATTTCAAGAGCATTTCGAACATTATCACTAATAGATTGCTCAGCCGATTTCTTAGCACTTTTTGCCCTTCCACTTTTTGGCCGGGAAGAAATTTCAGATGGTCTATCTGATGTTTCTTTTGGTGGGAATCTGTCCAACATTGCTTGTTGAATAGCACCTAAGATGGGATCTTCAGAAACTGTTGTTTGTTCACTTGGTGATTTTTTTATCTCAATGGCTGATTTTGAGATTTTGAGATTTTCAGATTTTTTAAATGGTTTTTGTGGAATGAATTCCTCAATGTTCTTGGCATCTGTCTGTCTAACTCCACTAATTTTCATTCCCTTTGTTTCTTCAAAGTCAGAGAGAAGAGCCTCTTTGGCACTTGCTAAGTACTGGGTGTCAGGAGAGACAGGAAGAGATGATGTGTCATTCATTCCTAAGTTCTCAAACATTCTACTACTTTCAATAATTTCAGAAGTTTGCTTCTTGTTGTTATCAGAAATCTGTTTTTCAGTTACTGCTTTTGGAGTTACAAAACCATTTTCATGATTGATACTGGTTCTTATTTCTTCCGTCTTTAATTCATTCTTAAAATTATTATTTTCTTTGCTTGGTTTTGTTAGCTTGAAAATTTCAGGCTGGATTTCTAAGAGATCTTCATCCATTTTGTCTTCCTTATTTTCCTTCTTTATATTATCTTTTGTTTTTGTTGGAACAGCATTCTTTTCACTTCGCAAATCATCTAAGGGAGAATTTTCAATTATAGATTTGAAAGATGAAACTTCTGCATGTTCCTCAGTATTGCTACTAATAATATCATGAATTTCTAATGTTTCTTTTCGTTTTGAAGATTTATAAGGTTCTTGAGAATTAGCAAACAGTTTGTGAACTTCATCAACAGAATCATTTTGTTTGAGACCCCATGCATTATCTTTACACTTCTTTGCAATTTCATCATTGCTGAATTTTTTATCCTTTTTACGGGAATTTTCAATAATTTCATTTTCAAATGCATGTGATCTTTTGTTTGATGTGGGAGAATGCAAGTCATTTGTTTCTAAAGGTCCAAATATATCTTTTTCCATATCTACATCTCTTGATCGAGTACGTTGAACAGGACTGCTATAAGCTTTCCGAATTGGTGGAGGTTCTCTGGTACTATTTTCACTATTGCTGGAACCTGGGCTTTCAAGATCCTCCCCTTCCACCTCTTCTGGCACTGAAAGCATAAGTGTACAGGTGAATGTTGAATTACATATATAATACTTGTTCACTAAGTTTCAAGAATGTGGGTTTACTTAGACCATTTGAATATTCATGAGAAGAAATCAATGTTTACTACTATGTTAAAATTAGAAACATTGTCTTAACGCTAAAAGAAAGTTGTAATTAACTATTTTAAACAAATGAAATTTTGAATGTTCTCAAGGAAAGATCTTAAATGTAAGGAAGGAAACAAGAATATTATCTTAAATTTTTATACATATAAATGAAAATTGATGTTTAAATAAAATGGGTTGGTTTTTAAAAGACTATTCATGAGATGTCACTCATTTAAATTCGCATACTACACAAAATTCTTTGAATTTTTCAACATTGTTTACTCTCTTAATACTCCCTTCTCATTTTTTCTCTCTAAAAGAATTAATAAGTGTTACATACGATTATCAAGTGATGCAGTTGCTCTGAATTGGCTTCTTCGAGTTATTAGGTGAGATCCACTACCAATAGCTGGTAATCGCACTTTTGGTGGGCTTCCATCAAAACATGGAAGAAATTTAGAAGCCTGTACATTGGATGATCCAGCACGCTCTCTTCTTTTGAAGTTTGATGGCAAACTGTCTGATAAGTCAAGTGCATCTCCAGAAACTAATGCACGCCAAGTAGATTGGTCAGCAGAAGATCCACTGCTACTCAGTGAAGAGTTTAGGGATGAATTCAGAGATGAAGATGGAGAAAATGGTAATGGATTGAGTCTTCTCAAATTAGGAGGAGTAGTGCTTCCTAAGTCAGGTTCTTGAAATTGCAAGTAACCCAGACTGGAATAGATATCATAAGTTTGATGGAGTTCTGTCAGTAGTTGTAAGTATTAATGCTTATGAATAAAAATTTTCATTTGATTACGAATGTAAAATTATACTTGACAAGATTCAAAGAAATTATTTATTAATCCCTAACAATCTTACCTGAAGGAGGAAGGCGGTCTACGACTATAATTGTTTGAGGATCCAAACAAAGTGCGCTGTCTTTCACGAGGAGTAAAAGGGCGTTTGGTGTCAAGAGGACGTACACTGGGAGAAAAACCCATTCCCACTTCACTTGGAGATACACTTATGCCCATAGTTCCCCCTTTTCTGATAGATGCTCGAGCCTCATTAATAATTTCAGCACTAGTTTTTTTGACTGATGGTGGTGGTACATAAAAGGGAACTGTCACTTTATTTGAGCCAGGTGAACCACCTATGCGCCGCGAATGTGTCTCCATGGTAAAACTGTTGAAGTAAATTTGGTACATTAATAATCAATGTTGTAACTTTGTAAATATAATTAATTATGAACAGATAAATCCAATTATTAAAAAACTACCTACATAAAGATTATTTTTACTTACCTCTCTTGCATTGCAGCTTATTACAATGACTCTAATGCAGACAGTTTCAAAATATAATCATCTTTTCTAATACAGGAATTTCAGATTTCGTTGTTAACTGTTGATACAATTTCATTCTTAGAAAGAAACATTTATTGCATTTCACAGCAGAAAGTATAACATTTACAAACAACTATACTACTCCATTAATAATTTCTTCACTAAAGAAATCTATCAGTAATGTAGTTATCTAAGTTTCACATTAACTCAGAAACCTAAAATGCAACTAGTATATACTATACTAGTTCTATGTTCTTCCACAATCAAAATACAAGGCATAACAACAAACAATATAGATTCTTGCCTTTAAAACTCAATGGTATGCCTAGGGTGCATGCTTGTTTGCTGAGGTCATGAGAAAGATATTGATTTTTTCCCCACCCTTTCCCAAACTCCAGAGCAACCAGCTAAACATAGACTCACCTGCCCTATCACCACATGGAAATTTCCCCCAGGGAAGGGGTACCAATCAATACCTGTGGTCAAGACATGCTCACTGCAATTAGGAGGGGAAGCAACTCAAAGGGAAAGCTCTTTTGATGGACACAGCAAGTACAGATTTCTGGCAACAAACTGCATCATTTTTGCAGAAATAGGATATTGGCTACAGGCTCATCTAGTTCAAGGAAAAATCCAAAATCATTTCAAAGTAGTTTATTTTAAAAAATATACTACACAAGTTGAAAACTTGCAGTACACTCTACAGATTTATTAGTACAAAAACATTTGTTTTGCTTCAATAAAAGTTAATTCTAAAGTAAAAAATACAATGAAAACAAACATAATCACTCAGGTTAATGAACACTCACCCCTTTTTACAATATATAAATCCAAATTTAGGAACTTTGTGATTGATCACTTCAACAAAACCTTTTCTACTTACAAATTCACATAAGTAACAGATCTATCAGATCTTTACCAACAAATCTTACAATTATTTATAGAATTACAAGTACAGAAAACAATGATTGATATTGGAACTTCAAAACATTACAAAATACATGATAGTCAATTGTTACAATTAAATGGAAAATCAAAGTCATCTGTTTTACATGGATTCATCTTTCAATAATAAAACTTTAAACAAAAGACAGAATGGTACATAAAGAGATCAACACATTGTTATGCTTCATTATATACACATGATTAGTGAAATGATATAACATTTATGACACAAAAAATATTGTCCAAAGTACAAAAATTACTGAATATCTGTATTTGTTACTAGTTCAAACCATTGTCGTAAAGCATCACTTAAAACAGCAGGAAGACAATTGATGTCTCGCAGAATTAAATAAAATGGGAACGGGAAAGTATCAAGATAAGACTTCAAGCCTAAAAGCTTTCCTCCTTGAAAAACTGTTGCCTTAATGTCTAGAATGGAATGCTGAAAATAAATGCATAAACTGTTAATTTGAATTTACCATTACCAAAGGGAAATTCTTATAAAACTAGAATATGTACAAATTAAGAAATAATTTTAAATAAAATAAGTAATAATGGAAACATGCAGAAAAAAACAATTAAACAGATAAAGCTGATATGTATGATGGGAATTTAAATTATAATTCTTATGAATTTGAGTAATAGGGGGATTAGAAGGCATTTTTAAGAAATTTCTTGCCCATTAAAGGAAATAAAAATTAATATACACAATCTTTTTTTGATGATACTCATAAAACCAAGAACGTTTTGCAATTGTATAAAAGTTGCAAGAGCCTGAAAGTAGAATGAACTCAAGTAAGGTGGAACACACATTATTTCTTTCAAGAAGGTCTACACTGTTGTGTACAAGAATACTACCAATGTGGATATCTTACACAATGCATATCTCATTATTTCCCAATATCATTGCATAGCTCTCAATTTTCACAGCACAAATATATGATAACCAACACTTTCAGTTGTGTTTTGCAATTTTTTCTGTCTTGTGTTCATTCTCCCTGCAGCACTCTCAGATTGAGTACTTAAGATTAATAACAGATGAAATGTTTCTTACCTTGGAATCTGGATTATCAAGTACTACAAATACCATGAATATGCGATTTTGACGAGCATGTCGAATTGCAAGTCGAACCTTAGCATCACCTTCACTAAATACACCTCGACCATCAGATACAATCATGAGAAGTTGTGCACATTCTGATCCTGAAGAAACACGCTGACGATTCTCTTGCAGAAGCATTGTACAAAAATCTATCAACTGGGCAAATTTTGTGTGGTTTTGTGAAAATGAAAACTGCTGCAAAAGTCTGAAAATTAAATATCAAAAGTAAAATTATAAACACTAAACTCTACTGAAACAAGTAAAATATGTTATAATGTCTGAGTTTTGTATTCCAAATTCAAAATATATTTTGAATATAATATAATGAAAATATAATATTTTCTTTTGGCTGTACCAGCTGTTCATGATTGGGTAGCGTGGATATCATGGTGCAAATAATCATATTACATATATATTCGAATGAAAATTCAAAGAAAATTGATGGGGATCGAATCACAGCTAATTAATAATTGTAAATCTTTTTAGTTTAATTACACTAACTGACTTAATTTGTGGTTCAAATTCCAAGCTTTTAGATTCTTACAGTAGTTCAAAAATATGTTGAGTCCAATGTAATAATTTGTAAGTTGTTTTAGAATTTATTTACATACACACACACATATATAATGGTCTATTTGTAAGGTGCTTACCTTCCTCCACTGTGTTCAGTAAAAGTATCACCTAACTGATGCAATATTTGAGGTTTATCACCAAAGCTAACAACTGCCAGTTCACCAGCCTCCAATAATGAAAGAGCTTGACTCACTAGGGCAAGTGATTCAAAGGCCAACTGAAAAGGTAAACAGAAAATGAGTAAGATTCATAATTAAAATCCATTACTTTTAGCCTTTAGCCAAGAAAACATTGTGAATATTTTCATTGAAATTGTCATATGATAAATTAACTTAAAAAAAAAAAAAAAAATCGAACAAATTTTAAGAGACAAACCTACCCAAAAACCTCCATTTAATGTTCTCAACAACTGTGTCTTTGCACTCAACAACCCCTCCTTATAATGAATAAAAAACAAAATTCTTTGCAACTGAAAATTAGTTGTGAAAACATTTCAAATTTGGCACAGAAAATTAATATCAAAATTGTATATTTACCTCTTTGGTGTGATTATCATCCATACTTGAGGAATCATCAATTGCTAGAACAATCTGGTATTCTCGTTTAGAAGGCTTTGTACGCCTTAACCAGATTTTGTCCTTTCTGAACTGGCTTGCAATGTAAGGTATAACCTGAAATAAAATATTATAGTTAATACACATTTGTGTTTAGATAAAATTATGGTTGTTTCCATTAGAATTAAAACAGGTTAAAGATTATTTTTTAATCTAGTAGTTCTGTGTAAGTGACAAATTGAAATATAATGTAACCACGTGGAGCAAACTAACAATAACATCCATTACAAATGTTACAAAATGTCTTATGTCACCTACCTTGCGCATGTTAATACGACGTCCTGTGCGATAGTCACCTCTCAGTCTTGCAGCTTGTGTAGGTTCTAGAACCAGTCGCAATTGCTCACTTAACTCACGAGACAATCCAGCTGTCAACGATACAAACCCTTGCCAAGCTTGTGCCGCTTCAGCATCTGCTGGAGGCTGAAAAGGCGAAAGAGATTTATCTACTTTTCAGTATCTTTAACCAACTAAGAAATGACCCAAAGATGTTTCCATAAGTAGAATATAAGTTGTGACCAAAGTGGGTGATTTGACGGAAAATAAAAACCTTCCTTTTGTAAGGTAATTGTCTTGGATGGAAGAGGAGGAGAAGGAGGAGGAGAAGCGAGAGAAAATAAAACTTACACCCATATTTGGTTGCCCATATACGGGGCATAGTAATAAATACAATAGGTATCATGGGCAGGAAAAGAAACAAATTATTCTGGGGAATATCAATAAAAAAAGGAACTATTTACCACTTACTACAATCTGATGTGGTCAGATTTGAAGTGGCGTATTCCAAAACACAAATTCAGAAAATCCTTTTTTTTTTTTTTTCAGAAGAGTTTTTTAAAAATATTTTATATTGGATAAATGACCAAGCATGAATTGGAGAACATCAGTTTTTTAGCTTCTTAACTTTGCAAATACATACTTTTCGGAAAGTATTTCTACCTGATTAGATGCGTTAATGACTTATAATCAATAATGACAACAAAATAAACAACTTTAAAAAAATGACGTGGTATGTTTTGAAATCCACCTCTTTATTTATTATACAGATGCCCTTCAATATTAACATACATACATAAATAAATGTAACAATTGAAAATTAAATCTGCCTGGTAAAATTACCTGAGTCCAGGACAACAATTGGTTTTCCAATGTTTGTCGTATTTCCTGCAAATCAATCTCTCTTAATTGAGGTGGCCCATCTGCTTCAAAATTATACTGAGTATGGAATGTGGTCTCAGCACCTCTACTTGGTCCTTCAGTTGGCACAACATCTCCTTCAACATCCACTGCCATTTCTACATTGTCTTCTTGTTCATCTGATTGTGTTTTATTATTCTTATTTTTATCTTTCTTCCCACTAGGTAATTGTTCAGGGTGTTGTTTCTTAATATCTTCATCAACCATGACATCATCTGAAAAACAAACCACATTAGCAAATCCAATAATGTTGCTGAATTTTGACATTCATCATGTTTCTAACATTTTTCTTGCTTTGTCAGCAAATTAGAATTGTCAGTCAACAAAGTATCGTTCTAGTGTACATGTTCAATTCTTAAACTGTATTTGAAATGAACAGCACATTGAATTTTTTGATTTGTTTTCACCCTTAGTCCACAAACTCATACAATTTAAAATGGCTCTTCTTACCGTCCTGAAGGCCCAAGTCATCTTCAGGTGAGGGTTCTTCTGCGGATTCCTCTTCCTTATTGGGAACAGGCTGTTTCTCTGCTTGGTCCTACAAAACAACACAATAAGAATCTAAGTGTTATAACTCTAAAATATGTATTATTGCTTTTACTATAAATGTAATGTTATCTTCTCTAAAGACCGATTAAGCTGAAAATATCTTAACCCATTAGTGCCCAAATTAATTTTGTGCACACAGTGATTGCATTTGTGAGTAATTGTTGGAACATATTTTTGCAACTTTTTGTTGCTATTCAATTGTTTGATGAAGATTTGAATTGATTCAAGGCATGAGTACAACCTGGCCAGGAGTACTTTAGCGATTATGGCTAAATCAATGTCTGGCATTCAGGAATGAAACAACTTTCTTATATATATTTCGTTCTGGATGTCTATGCCTATTGAAGAAATGAAATTCACAAATTATTGGACAGAAATTCAAACAATGCCGCTGCGCAGTTGCCAGAATTCTCATTACCAGATGGTAACGCTGGGCACTAACAGGTTAACAAGAGAAAGGCCAATGATAAAGAAAATTAAAGTACTTTAAAAGGAATGTATTATTTACTTGGGTAGCTGCATCAAGAGTTTGGGTATCATAAGATTCTTTTGAGTCCTTGATATGTTGGTACATTTCTCCTTTCCTTCCTTCTTCAGCTCCCTGTTCCTCATTCTTTTCTTCTTCTCCTTCTTTTGTTGCATCATCATCTTCATTTTCTGGTTTGATATCAATTGTTTTTAGACGTTTTTTATTTGGCTCAGATACATCACCTAAAAGAAAAAAAATCAAAAAACATTCTACTTAATTTTATGCAATATCAGGTAAAATATTACTTTCTTACACACTATATACAGAACAGATACAGTATTGTAATACAGTAACAAAAAATGGTGACTTTTTTAACAGAAAAACTAGTTTTTGGGTGCCTTTTACTGAATAAATTGTAAACACGATTTTCATCAAAATTGATTTCCTCATTGATCTCAATGTCGCAGCTCTTTGAATTTCAAACGGATATTTTGATTCTGGGAGTACTTTACACGAAGTCACCATGACATTTTCAAAATTTTCTCATTGAACTTCTTTACAGATTGTACTAAGTACCTTTGTAAAACAGCACACTTGTATATTCTCTAAATTTTGCAGTAGCAAAATTTTGCAATTTTTTTCTACAATAGATGTAATAGTACACTTAGATAATGAATATAGCTAAACGAGAATTCAGCATTTCAATGTTTAGATATTCCAATATATTACTCTAATGTGGGAAGATGATGTTTGTTGCTTCCATTGACATTATGATTTTGGTTTCTGTAAAACTCAATGAAATAGTACTTACCTAATGTTCGGGTACTATCACTCTCTCCAGGGCGTTGACGCTTATCCTTTCTCTCCTCTACCTCTGGAGGGGTAGCATTGCTTGGCAATTTGTCTTTGGGAGCTGACATATGACCTCTGTGACCTGATTTCTGTTCTTCTGCCTGAGCTTGTCCCACTCCTTGTTGTTCATCTCCTCCTTCTTCCCCAAGTTCTTCGGAATCTTGTTTACCGTCATCTTTCTGTTCGTTCTTGTTCTCAGCCACCTACAATACATTCCCCCCCGCCAAGTTTATTACATTAATTCTACAAAATTCACACAAACAGGAAACTTTTACATTAATGAAAGGTTGTAATAAAGAGGAACTAGGAACTAACCATATCCTTTGATTCTTGACAGGACTCTGCCTCCATATCAGCAGCTTGTGCAGGAGATTCAGATGGCATGTCATCAGAAGGAAGCGCCTTTTCCTCCTTTTTCTTTTCTTCTTCTTCCGACTTTTCTTCCTTTTCATTATCTTCCTTCCCTTCATTGCCTTCTCCACTTTCATCTTCATCATTGTTTTCTGAATCCTGAATATCATTTTTTTCTTGACCATCATTTCCTGTTTCTTCTTCATCGTCATCACTTGAATCTTCTTTTGGATCTTCTTTAGTCTCTTCATCGGGTCCAACAGGTTCTTCATCCTGTGTTTCTTGATCTTCAGGAATCTGACGATCTAAATAAAATAAATAAAGTAAATTAAAAACTTTCATTAAAAGTTAAAATTCAAAAAGGAAGAATTATTTTTATGATTTAACCTTTCATTGCATCAATATCAAAAGGATTTTCTCCATCTTCTCCTTCCTCTTTCCCATCTTCTTCATCTAACTGCAAATCGTCTGGTAGATCCAAAGGCTCAGGTTCAGGTAATTCTGGTTGTTTCCCTGTAAAAAAATTCCATTTACATTCAAACAAATGCATTCCAGAAAAAGCCACAACAAATCATTTCCATCCAAATCCATTAACATTCAATATCAAATTTGTTAAATACCATGATATGGATCCACTTGATCTTCAGCTACTTCTGGCTCATCAAATTCATTAATTTCTTTTTGTTTTTCTTTTTTATCACCTCCCTCATCACTGTTATCTTCATCGCTATCATTTCCTTCTCTCTTATCGTCCTTGGCTGACAATTCAGGATTTCCAGTTGTTTCTCCTTGTCCGTGCTGATCTTCTTTTTCCTCTCCTTCTGCCTCATCTTCATTTTCAGAATCACTACCCCAAACTTCCTGATCGAGTTTGTCTGCCTCTTCTCCTATTTCTCCCATCTCTTTGTCAGCTTCCTCTTCCTCTTCCGAGTCATCTGACCCATCTTTCTCTTCATCTTTTTCTAAGTCTTGAATTTTTCCACCAAAATCTTGTGAAGAATCAATACCTTTTTCCTCTTCCTGCAACAAACAGAACATATTAAAAGAAGAAGAAGAAAAAATTAATCACATTCGCACCTGCTTTATTTTGTTTGTTCTTTACTTTATTCTACATAAAAGTTTACAAATAAAATATTATTTCACAATAAAACAGGTACTCTCATGATTACTGAACTAAAGAAGATTGAAGAGAAACTATTAATAAACACTTTTCCTCAATTTAACTCACCTTGCAATCCTTCTGTTCATCCTCCTTTTCTTCTCCAGGTTTTCTGGCATCTTCAAGTTGATCTTCAGATTGAATCTTATCAGACACATCTTTCTCGCCTTCACCTTCTCCAAGCCCCAGTCCCCCTTTTGGATCTCCTGCTTCCTCTCCTTCTTGAGGCATCAATTCCGGAGGTATACAAAATCCCTGCAAAGGAAAGGAGTTCACAAAAATGTAATTTGCACTGATAAAATTATTGGAAATCATTAATTTTGTTTCAAAAATTGTATTGTAAAAGACTAACTAAAAAATTCAAGGCAGCTTCAGTAACACCAGTGAACATCACCATTAAAAACTCAGTTATGTGTGTTAACAAGGAAACCTTATGATGCAATTTACCTTTTGAGCCAAATCTATAGAAATTGACAAGATCACAGACATCATTTTACAGGTGACTCTGTATGAAGCTGCTTGCTGTGTTACAAAGAACTGATGCAGGAGAGAGAGCTGATCGATACAAGGAATGCAAGACACAAGAGCCCTGAAAAATATTTTCTTACAATAACAAAAATTTTGCATACACATAATTCACTATTTTATTATTAATTATGCTAATATCATTGTACTAGGTAATGACAAAATGCAGAGTAACTACTGCTAATTATTTGATTACTTGAAATAAACTATGTCTAACCGAGTAAGAAAGTAAAAATTACATGACTAAGCAAAACAAAGTAAAAGTCCTTCAACTCGTCAATAACTTCGTAACCTCATCCAGAAAAAGATGAATAGAATTTCTGCATCTTAATTTATTTATCCTAATGGTTATAATTGTTCAAAATAAAGATAATTCTGTATAAAACTAGATTTTCTGTATAATATAATTTAAATTTTTTAGAATGTAATTTCTAAAGCAGTTGATTTAAAAACAAAAAAATTACAAGTAGAAAATTTAGTTTTCAATACTATGTAATTTTTTGGGGAATTTTCAGTGGTGGAACAAGTTGAGACAGATATCTTTCTTCGAAATTGAAAAATTTTCTATTTTTCATTATTTAAGGTAAATATGGTTCATGTACATATTGAAGAACATTAAATACAAATATAAAGTTACGTAAAATAAAACCAAATTTTCTACTTGTATTTTATTGTTTTTTAATCAACTGCTTTAGAAATTACATTGTAAAAAATTTAAATTATATTAAACAGAAAATATAGTTTTAAACAGTTACAATTTGCAAATTTTCCTTTAATTTGGTGTGAAACTGGGAACTTCACTGCAAGAGTCAGCCTGTACACTGCAGGGTCACACAATCCACTTGCTGACAAACCACCATCACCCTGCAGGTGATGGTGAGGTGCAGGTGAGGTACATGGTGTAATGCAGTACTTTGACTATTACAATGATGACTGCCAGCAGTAAAAAGTAGATTCTGATACTATATTTCAAATAACAATTCCTAACAATAAAACAATGTATTTCTTTGGGTATTTTTCTAAATTAATCCAAAGAGCTAGGAAACATTTATGAAAAAATGTTTTGTTTTTTATATTTAAATTTTGAATAAAATTTTTTCCAAAAATATATTATTGACGGAAATATATTTACAAACACAGAATATTTATTTTAAAGAATTTTGTGCATAAAGACCCTAAAATATTTAAATGAAAAAAATAAAATTTTAGTGAAGTACGGGGGTGGGGCTGGAGTTTAAATATATTTTGTTTTCTATTTTTAGTCAGAATCGGTGATCGAATCATTTTACTTAATTTTGCATGGGGCCAGTTTTTATCATCTTCTCCAGTTAGACCCTCTGGATCAATGCAAGTCACGGAACAATAAATGGAGATTAAAGAAATAACACTTCAAGAACTATTACCTTTTACATTCTGTGGCTTCTTTTTCCCAGTCTTGCAAATCCATTATTCCAACTAACCTGTGAATAAGCTTGCTTAACATTTTATTCACCTGAGGAATTTGAAGATCACATAAATCAGAAAACAAATTTTCCAATATTTTTTCTTTTAAATGATTGTCTTGTATTGCACTAATAAAATCTTCTGCTTTATTTACATCAACATCTTTTGTATTATCTGCATCACCCTGATTTTGGATCTTTTCTTCTTTTGATTTTTCTTCACCCTTTTCATCTGTATATTTTTTGTAAACTTTCTGAATTGCTATCAAAGTGAACTCCAAAAGATGTTCAGCTTCAACCCAGAATTCATTTACAGCTTTTTTCTTGTCATGTTCATTTAAATGCTTATTTGAAAGGGAAATCTGAACATTACCTAACTGATTTGAATCTCTGTTCTCTTCAACTTCCATTGCCATATGCTCAGAAACTTTTTTTGTGTTATTAGGAATATTAACACATATTTCAAGTTCTTTATTTTCAATTTCAATATCTGATCTTTTTGATCCTTTTAATGAACTATCAGGAGTTTGCATTTCTTTAAAAACATTAACTTCTTTTTGAATTAATGTTTCAAGTGTTTTAAGAGATTCAATCATAGGATTAAAAATATTACCACAATCTTCAGAATTTTCAAACATAGATTTTATGGTTTTTAGTTCTTCATTGATATCAGAAACTTTTCCATAGCCTTCAATGATTAATTCATAGTGAGAAGGTGTGACTAAATTCTTTGGGCCTTGAGATAATTCCATTTCTTTCTTCTTTCTATCTCTGTCCAATGCATTTTCAGGTATGACAATCCCAGATTTATTTAGTGAAAGCTTGAATTTTGAAGCACTGGCTATTATAATCTTTAATTTTTTAGTCAGAGCCTCCCAACATGGGTCTGCATGAACCATACTACTTATTTTATCTACTGATGACTGACCAGAAAGGTCTATAACGAAAGAAGATTCAGTTTCCTGTGGGCATGCTTTTAACAGTATAAGGAACTGTTCAGCCCATAGAATTATGTTGACTAGCAAGTTGTTCAAGTTTCTCTGAAAAATAAAGTAGGAGAATGCATGTGAAATATCAATTTTTATTTGTTTATAATTTTATGTAAATGCATAAAAATTAGTGACTATTACAAGGTTAATAGATAAGTTGGAAGATTTTTGTCCAATACATTTTTTGACAGACCAATTCACAGAAAATGACAAATATTTATTAAAAGATATCTGTTTACAAGGTTCACATCACATTCTTCACAGATAAAATTTTATTACATTCTATTCTTCACAGAAAAGAAAAAGAAAGAAAGAAAGAAAGAAAGAAAGAAAAAACAACAAAAAAACCCTACAATAATTGATTGATTAGAGATTCCAGGCACATAGGGTCATCTGCTATGGTTATTAGTGCCATGGTGTTATCCAGCACCTGCCTGTCGACTAACAAGGTTTTCACAAACCAGGTAACTCCCAAAAGTGGGGCACTGTCCCTGCCGGGACATGCTCTGAGCTCCCAATGGGTCTCCCTGAATGTGTGGTAATGTAGGGCAAGTAAGTGTGAGGAAGGTAGGGGTGAGGATAGGAGAAGGAAGAAGAATATAAGATCATGCATGGTCTGTGCCCAGTTTGTTAGGGTACTGCTCCGGCATTTGCCTGGTATTGATTGGAGAAACTATGGGAAACTACTGATCAGAGCAATTGGCCCACTAGAATTGTCCTCCAGACAGCGACTAAATTTGACCTAGTTATCTAGATGGTGTCAAAAATCCTGCCACTGTTGGGACTAGAACCTAATACCTCCGAGAGGCACTGCAATGACATCAATTGATGCCCTGAGCCACCTCTTCTGATAATATTATAATGCCAAAGATGCAGTTTCAATATGATAAAGAAACTCATTTGAAGAAAGGGAGTACACAGACAGACAAACAGAGACAGACAAGAGACAGAGAGAGACAGATAGAGACACCAACACAAACAGATTATTCAATAGTCTCTTACAAAAGGGATATTATTAAGTAGTATACTAACCCAACATTGGTGGAGCTCTGATTGTCGTGGTAGGAAAGTATCACTTTTCTTCAATGATGCAACTTGAGACATATAGAAACGAAGAAAACGTAATAAATTGAATGATTCAATAAGTTTTTCTTTCTGCATCTTTGCATAAATCTGTAAAAAATAAAACAAAAAATTAGAATAAAATTCCAACAAACAAACACCTTGTCATTTGTTAAGAACATGAAGTGAAAACTGAAGTTTGAGATTTATATACAGAAACAAGTTATAAGTCTTTTAAATGAAGTCAATGAGGCACATGAAATAATTTTGGAGTTCACAGTCATCAAATATAGATAAAATTTAACAAGTATTCAACAGCTACGTTTTGTATGAAGTATGATGTTTTGCTTGATACCAAACTTGAGATCTTTCGCGAAAGCTGAGTCTGGGAGTAAGTGGAACCATACATGTTAAAATGGTATGTGTGCACATGTGATGTGTGTGGATGGCATCATACATGCGTGTGGTATTTGCGTGTGTGTGTGCACACATGTATGTATAGGTCTAGTGTCCAGCTGACTCAATGTTTTCATGAAGAGTTTTTCATTTATGTTGAAAATAAAATTATTTTTATTAGTTGACTTATAGTTAATATTTATAACAATAACAATTGATTCACTGAACGATTTACATTACTATAGAAAAGGAGTAAACCTATATAATTTTTAATACGCATCATTAGCTTGGGAGGGGGAGGGGGGAAGGGGGCTGAAGCCCCACAATCCTGCCCTCCTGGATGTGCCACTGGTTATGATTAACACAGGCGTTAAAATTTATATAAATCCACCAGTGTGATAAGTCTATTGAGACAGTCTTTTGTGTCTATTGTGACTCCAGGCTAAATGGTGTATGAGTAAGCACTAAATTATTTAAACAGCATGTAATGAATGAATAACATTGAAACCAATTGTCAGTTAATAAACAACAACTCATAATGTAGTTTGAATGAAGTCCTTTATTCACAGTGTTAGGTGGAGGAAGAAGTTTTTTCTGCATCCCATTTTCCCAATATGAATATTTATTGTTTCTTCTAACATTCCAAACATTACTCTATTACCGATTTTTATCTTTCAAAGAGCAAAATCAAGAAAAAATTATAGTATTTTATCTAATAAGTCATGAAGTTACTTAAATTAAATGTAATTGGACCAAAAATAATTACATAAACACAATTGCAAACAATTTATGACTTTCTTCAACAATATGGGAACACTATTGGAAATATATTTTCCTGACCTTCCTGTGTGTTCCAAGTTATTCTAGAAAATTTCAATCTTTAAGCCAACCAGGAGAAATTTCTCAGGAGTGATTCTCACTTTATAATAAATTTTGTACTGCTATTTGTACTCAAGAGAAACTGTGCAAGTCTCCTTGAATAGTTGCTATTTGAAAATCTTCTTGTGTACTTGTTCAATGCATGCATTCAAAAAAATTAGGTGGGGAAAAATCTAGTGTACTCACCATTAAGTGGGAACTGAATCCTCTCAGTCTTTCAATAAGTGCAGGTCCAATATCAGGATGAGGATTTTTAAGGAAAGTATCCAAAAGTGACAACCTAGCCATTGACCGATAAAAATAGGTCTCACTTCCATCACACACTGTAGCTAGTTCACCATCAGGACGACTGAAATATAATTAAAAATTACTTAACAATAATAAAATAGAAATTTACTATGCTCTAAAGTTATCAAATTATGTAATGTCATTATGCAAGTTAAGAGACACAAACACTTTTGGGATTTCAATGCCATAGCAATCTTTGTAAAGAACAAACTAAAAAATAAAACATTCTGGACACTAAAACACTATTTCTATAATAAAACAAAAGAACTTTACCATCCTTTAGAAGTAGCTTTCACAAGACCACACAACTGAAACGTAGAATGTTGGACACCAACAACCAAATCAAGAGGTGGAACATTAAAATCAAACAAACTATTAGCAATTTCTTCATCGTTCCATACAGCCACACCTTTACGAAAAGAGATTCCAATTTGTTGCAAAGTGCGAAATCCATCAGATAAGGCTTTCTTTTTCAGCTGAAGGTGACTTTTGGCAAGAGACTTCCGCCGTTGGTTGGACGTGTCACTAGGAATCTAATAAACAAAAAAAGAAAGAATTGCCAAAAATAAATTCAGTTATATTTTAATACAACTTTATTTTTTATTTATTAATTTGTTCTCAAATTTTTTCTCAAACAAAAACAAGTAAGATTATAAAAACAGCATAGGACCCTCTTTTTCTTCTTTTTGTAATTAATTTTTTCCCCCCATAAATGTAATGATACCATGATCTTATTAGCTCTGTTCTTTGGAATTCATAGCAGGTATTTTATTTGAACATGTTTTCCAAAATTTTAATGTTGTAAACCTATTGGGGTTCTTTCCAACTTAATTATTAGCTTAATACAGTAAATATATTTTGTGTTATTCTATTCTTTTATTTAAATGGAGATCACACATTAAGTTTCAGCAATTCTTTTAAATGACTGTATTCCTGTTTGTGGCTGAGAAGCATGTAACGACCCTGTTGGTTCTTTTGAATAGTCTTACTTGATGTTAGAACGTTATTACATTACATAATGTAATTCTCACAGTTCAGAAAATGTGAGAATTATGATTTCAAGAAAAGTAGCATCAGTGTTCTTAAGACATGACATAACACTTACCTCTAAGCTCTTAAGATGATTTACAGTGTTTATCATTTCACCAATTATTTCATCAGTAGTTTTTATCATTTGCGGGTATAAAATTTCTGGAAGAGCCTCTTTGATAAGGGTACGTGACTTGTAAAAAAGGGTAACTGCTCTATTAAGCAAAGGAGTAGCCCTCTGGGTTGTCTCACATGGGATAATTAATTGCTGCAACAATACAATAAACTTGAATATGTATTAACAAATTAGTACACAAAAACACTTTAGAATGAACAACACAATAAACAAATGAAAAAGAAGCACCATTAATTACACATACAAGTACTCACATCCTCATCCACATCACCTGTATTTATGGAAAAACCTGATGAGGGTGGGAGGGAGGGGGGAGGAACAATTTAATTTTTAAATTATTTAGATACTTGCCCCCAAAACGCTGGATGTTAGATAAAAATCTGGAGGCAGTTCTCTGTTTTTCATGCTTTGTCGTCGCTGACGCCGATCTAGTTGGCCTACAGCTTCTGAGAGCAGCGAGGCACCACCTGGATGAGGATTAGTGATAACAGATGTCACTGGTTGCTTTAAAATAGCTTCAAATTCACGGACATATTTGAGCAGTGTGCGGCGTGTCTTCTCAACAGCTTTCTTAACTGCCCAATAATTAATATCGTTCCAACGTGCTATTTTCACAAAATCACGTAATTTCTTCTCAATCGGAGCTCGTAGATCATGAATTTTCAGAGCGATTTGCTCTGAAAACTGATTGTAATACTGATGAACATTCCATAGAATATTGACAAGGTTACCTAGTGGAAAGAGCATATATTCCATTATGTCTTATTCAAAGAATCATCAAAGTGTTTTGGAATGCATGTCATTAGTTTATATGATACTCACTTTGCCTACTGGAGTTTGACAGGTGAATTGCATGGCAATGGAAGGAAAATAATATATCAAGTCGAGCATGGAAATCTCCCAGAACAGATTTTTCCATGAAGTTTTGAAGTGATTTAATGAGATTCTTTTCTGTGTTCAAGGTGTCTGTTATACCACTTTTATCAAAAGATTCCACAATAGAAAATATATGGAACCACCAATGTGAGGCACTAGTGGCCATTCTAAAAAGAAAAATACACAACATATATCCATTTTTAAAGTAAATAGTATAAAGATTATTTATTACTAATTTTTTCTTGAGACCACATTAGAACATAACAACAATTTAATTTCTCACACATTCTGAGAAGTGTGATTCTCAAATTTGAAATACCTGTAAGCAGCAGTATTAAGGCAATCCTTCCAACACTGCAATTCAAGTTTACGCCACGAAATAATTTGATTGGTAAGATGTTGCATGTGGTTTGCCATGCTAACCTTACTATGTGCATTTTCTTCCCAGTCTTGAAGTTTCTCTAACAAGAATTCAAGACCAGTAAGAAATCTTGAGAGTGGACTAGTAATAGGGAAGGAAGTAACTCGATCTATTACCACTAAAATCTGTTCCAAAGAAAACACATTGAAAAATAATGAGTCGCACAACTCTTGTACTTATATTCATTTTTTGCATTTATTACAAAATATATTTGATAAAATATTTGGATTATACTTACATAATAAATAAAAGGTAATTTCCTAAATAAGAATCATTGAATGCTATTTTATTACCTGATTCAGTGTTGGGTGATCAGGCCATTCTTTTTTCAACTCCCTAGTTCGCTTCTCAATGGCACTGACAACAGGCAAACACTGACGTGCCTCTTCCATGTTAGAATCATGGTAGAAATCAGGTGGTCTTTCAGGGATAACTGACGCACTCTTACTGAACTCATGTAGTACTGGCCTTTCAGATACATTTGGTAAGTAATTTCCATTACTAGCGCTCAGAGCTAGAGATGTTAAAAGAGCTAAACTCGGTGCCAAACTCCAATCTACAGATGAATCAAGTCCTGATGCAGCATGTGGGAGAAGCTGATGAAATGTCTGAAATCTGTAATGTAAGTCTTGTTAATAGCACATTAACTCTATTTAAGATTTCTCCGACTGAAGACCTTTTTAGCTTTACAGGCAGGAAAAACTCAAAAAACCAGAGCTTTAATTGCCCGACTGAAGTGAGCAACATTGCTCAAATGTTTGTTTTGAAGATTATAAAATATATTTGTAATGGGGCATTTAAATTTTAAATAGGAAACATGTTGATAAGTATATTTCAAATTTTGGAAATTGAGTAGGATCCTTGAGCAACATGAAATAGACCATAGGGATTAATCAAAACAGAGCAGGTACAGACATTTGCTTCCCTCCCCCTTAGAAATTGGGTATGAAATACAAATCATGAAACATTTCAAATATATCTATGAAATTATATTTGACAAGGTTTGATTTGTATTTAAAACATGAGATAAAAAAGGATTTATTTTAAATAGTAAAGTAGGCCTAAATAATATAAAATTTGAAATTAATATCCTTCCCTCTCCAATCTAGTACTAGCTACACTTGTGCATTAAGCTATTTAATATAACCATTGAAATGAATGCAAAAAGTCACTGACAACATGCTAAACAATACATATTTCATATCAACGCAAATGATATTTCTATCTGTATTTTTACATTATTACTACACACACTTATTTTTTAAATAGTGGAACATAACTATTTGTAGATATGAATAAAAGAAACTTACCTTTGCAATAGTGGTGATACAAAATTAGGTTTCACAACACAATTAGGGGGTGGAGCAATCCACTCAGTGTGAGTAAACATCTTCATTAACTCGAAGTGTAAGCGTGAGACAAATGTCATGTCTTCAGATGAAACTAAATATTCTGAAGAAACAACAGGTTTAAGAACTGGAGCAGAATCAGTGTTTAAAGTTAAATCTCCAAAATCATCGTCTATGGTAGTGGGAAAAAATTCTTGGAGGCCCAGTGCCTCCAATTGCTCATCTGAGAGAGTTTCACACTGAGTAGTACCTCTGTAATGAGAGGAAACAAACAACAAGCATCCCTCTATTATTAATAGTTCCAAAAATGTTTAGACATAAATTAAC
Source organism: Gryllus bimaculatus (assembly GCA_017312745.1). Taxonomy (NCBI): domain Eukaryota; kingdom Metazoa; phylum Arthropoda; class Insecta; order Orthoptera; family Gryllidae; genus Gryllus; species Gryllus bimaculatus. The sequence continues at coordinate 219,931 of BOPP01000129.1, forward strand.
ATAAATTAGTTTAAAAAAAGGCACATTTTAAAAATACATACAATTGTAAATATTATATGAACTAGAAAGTATATGTCCAAGAATACAAAAATCGAAGTTCCTTCAACTTACTTCTGAATAAAAATCTGTTGTTTTTCAGTTTCTTTCCGTTTTCTTTCATCACTCTCACTCACCCATAATTTTACTACTCGAGTTAATATTTCTACTAACAAAGACCAAGTAGTGGAATCCACATTTCCCTCTGCAGTAATAATATTTCTTATATCTTGAAGACCCGATTTCATTAGCCTGAAAAAAGAAAAAAAAAGTTAAATCTGGCTAAAAAAAAGTAGAGAGATAAGTCTTATAAAGAAATTGAAATTTCAGAAACATCAGATGATATAAATATATTTGATGTGATTCATATTTATAGTGTTTCACTTGAAGTTGAAATTCGTATCGATCCAAACCTTTAAACATTCTTTGCCTATTAAAAATGAGAAGATGTTAAAATACATTAGAATACAAAAGAATGTGTTTTAAACAATACCGGTAGGTTTCTCGTTTGAGAGGCTGATCATTCTCATCTTCACAAAGGAGTTGCTGCAATTGCTGGCAAAAGACACGATCAAGGCATAGGCTCACAGTTCCTAAGGGAACACCTTGCTTGGGAACCGCCACTGGAAACTGCACCAACTTGACAATATCCTCTACTAATTTAAATTTCAGACGAACAAGTAATTTCTGGATGGTAGATGCCAAAAGACTTGTGCCGTGACATAACTACAAATCAAAAAAATCATGGAATTCATTAACTTCGTTTTATAAAATTTCCAGTACATATTTTTTTCATATCTATGTACAAACAAGGAGAAAAAGGTGCTTGGAGGTGAAGAGAAGACTATCAAAAGGGAAAGAAAAAAAAAAGGGGGGGGGTTATCCCTCTACCCTTAACTTTTATTAACATAACACACAATTACAAATGAAAAAAAGCTGTTACAAACCTGTTGTGCAGCAGACAAGAGTGGGATAACTAAATCAGGAAAATGCAATTTATAAGTTTTCTCAAGGCGTGAGCAAAACATTTGTTGTGAATTGCGCCACATGCGCTCCTCATTCAGCAGGGTACCAGTAGCAACAGACAATTCATGAACACGTGTTTGAGCTAATGCAGGATGTTGGATACTTTCTTGCAGTTGTTGGCACATGTTTTGCAATTTTTTCTTTAGTCCCAGAATCATTTCTGCCGAACCTAAGCTGCTGGAGTAATGACTTGCATCCTGCATACAAAATATTAATCAATGCACAATTAATCAATATCAGTGATTCGCAAATGGTACTCGTCTAAATTTTTTGTTTAAATATTGTTTAACTATTTAATCACAATATTTTTCATAATGTGATTTGTTTAAAAAATACACAATTATATATTATTTTAATTTTAGGAGTAATAAAATTTTAATTAAAAAAAAGAAAAAAAACAATTCTGCTTTCAAAACCTCATTTATTTCTTGAATACTTATTACTTAATCTTTATTACTTAAACCTAAGTAATAATAAATATGATTATATCTGTGTAAATAATGCAACACAATAATCAATAACGCTTACTTTGGTAAGTTGGCAGAAATAAGGTTGAACTGATGGTCGAAAGGCCAAATTCTTATGCAATTCATTCTTGTAGTCAGAAAGAAGCTTAAGTCTTTGATGAGAAGCTACAATAAAGGGATGAAGGTCATCTGGCATCTGATTTGAAAGGCTGAGACCTGCCAATTTTGCTTGTAGTTCACGAGCATACAATAGCTGTGATGTATCTTTAAGCTGAAAGAAATTTAATTTGTACTAAATTGTTAACATTGCAAGATCTAATAAAATGATTCACATCATGATGTATGAATCATATTTCATTTTTAAAAGCTATAACATTTATAATTAATTACCTCTTCCATTACATACAAGTACTGTAATGTTCTTTTCTCCACTGGATCAAAATGGCCAAATTTGGTTAGTAAAATTATTTGAACGCATCCAACTAACATCCATGCTTCACCAGCAGCTATCAACATTTCTACATCGGATTCAGATTCTTTCTTTTTTAACAATTTCTGAAGTTTTTCTCCTACAACCTCCAATGTGTGGAGGGCTTCAGAAAGCTTTTGAACCTCTGGTAGGCTTTTTCCTTCTAATTTTACAAAATTATCAAATTTTTCAGCAATGTTCATTCCAGATGAAAATGTTATACCATTCTTTTTACTCATATCTAATAAAATACAATTCAAAGTTTCCTTCAGTTTTAAATAGACTGAATATACACAGTGTGAGTCATTCAATCTGAAAGAAAAACAGACACTTAGACAAAGGGTTTTAGAACAAAATAAAACCAAACTAAGAAAAATTAAACTAATATCCAACAATTATATTCTTATACTGAGAAATTCCACGCACTTGTAGCAGAAGTTGGGTAATGAAAGGGTTGCCATATTTCTCCACAGCAAATTTAATAATGTATTGAACTTTAGTGTGATTAAATGTTGTCTTCCTAGAGGAGAATGTGCTATTAAATTTGATTCTCCTGAATTCCTTTCTGTTTCTCTTTCAACAACAAGGTTGGTTACCAAATTAGTCAGTAAAGGGCAGTGCATAGGCAGGGATCCCTGGAATACAATAAATTTAGTTATCACTTGTTATGAATCATCAACAACCTGTTCTCTGAACTGTACAAGAATAATTTAACAATAAAATATTATGAATTTCAACAGAACCTCACCTGTGATGCTTGTAAATCTGTCATAAATTCTTCAACAGTTTCATTATCAGATGTGTCTATGGCTGAGTTCCAAGAAAGCCAGTGGGAGCTCAAGGATCGAGAAGGAGACAAAGTATGATGAAGAAGACTAATTCGAATGAGCTCACACACTGGCACATTTGTACTATCACTTGGATTAAACAACTGCCGAACTATATTCAACATCTCTGCTGGAATGCTTGGCAAATCTTCCAAAAATGCACACAATGTTGTAGAAATATTAGGATTTCCTTCTATTCTGATTGTACCAGCTGTTGTGTTTGGAGATAAACTTTCATCCTGAGATCTAAATTTCACATTTAAGTGTTCTTTCATGAATGAAATTCCTAAACAAAGAGCAATGTATTCTTGTACAGGCCATAGCTGCACCTCAGTGGAAATTAAATTTTTGTCTTCCTGGATTTTAGGTTTTTGTTCTGTCCCAGAGCTATCCCGGAAAGTTAGACTGGCTTCATCACAAAGACGTTCAACTCGTTCTACACACTCTGTCACTGCAAAGTTAAAACATAAATACAAGCATCTAAGCATTTCAAACATATACTCAGAATTTATTTTGACTTAAAAATCTTACCCAATTCCAGCTGATCACTCTTTCTAATGTTTTCCATGGCACACACTAAATATTTACGTGCCTCCTTGCCTGCATCTGTGGTCAGAAATGCCACACGAGCAGATTGCAGTTTCATGTGGCCAGGATCAGATGATGGCCATATTAGTAACAAATCAGCAACTCTGGAAATAGGAAATGTGGCCAACAAAACAAATTTAAAAAAAATTCTCATTAACACATTGCAATAACTACGTTGTCAGTACATATATCTTGCCTCATTCAAATAAGATTTTTATCAATACCTTTGGATTCGTTGTGCAAGTTCACTTTGTTCAGAGGAAGAATAAGGCAGAGGTTGACCTGCAAGTCTTCGCAATTTCTTGCCAATTTGATGCAATGGTGTTTGACAGGACTTAATGACACTGCTTACTGAATCAAGAATCGAAGCTAACTTCTTACTGCATTTGCTTCTTTGCCTAAAAATAAATAAATAAATCAGAAAGAAAGTTAATTCACACATTTCCAAACCATAACAATAATTATATTAAAGTTACAAGAATAATTTTCCAGAAAAATATGAGATAACTCACAATTGTGGGTCCTGTTTAGCAAGTTCTTGAAGAGGTGATAGCATTTGTTTAAGTAACCAGTGAGTGTGCACAGTGAGTCTAGCTACAACTATGTCCAACTGCCGGCTGCCTGGTTCTCCAATTAACTGCAAAGCACCTTGTTCTGCTAGGCGGAAGCGCCACTGAAAAGCAGCTTCTAACGTTGCCCATTCTTCAGTACTAACCGACACATATTTACTGCTTAGTATGGTTTCAGTAAATGCATCTAAGTTTTCAAGGAAAGGCTTGAAGTGGACAATTAGTGGGTGACTGGTCACATTATCCTGCATTTCTCCTACAAAAACATAATACATTGCAATATTAAAGGATATACTTTGGACAAGGAAATAATGAATATTATTATTTTCAGATCTCCAGATATTATATGTACAGCCTTCCTTGTATGTAGGAAGTATATATTGTAAGTAGGAATCGTTACTAATAATACAAGGAAGTATGGGCTGCTGTAGCATCACTAGTTGACCCTTCTGTTACATTTTTGGTAGTTTAGTTATTCTGGGTACCCACTCTGTAGCATGGGTGGTCAAAAAGGAGCAGAATCTCATAATTTATGTAAAATTATACTGGCTATTTGATATTTTATGCAAATTAATCTCACAGATCTAAGCATTTCTCTTTATTAATTAAACGCCAAGCAAACATTATAATAGTCGTCCGCACACAGTTTAAGGCCTATAATAATGTAACGCGTAGAGCAGGGGCTGTCCGTTCAAAATTTAATTCCAATAAACACGCGCGCACACACACACACGCGTGCACACGCAGACGCACGCACGCACGCACACACACACACAAGCGTGCGCACACACACACGCGCACAAAAACAACAACAAAGCTCACACTGTTGAAAGAAACGTGAAAAAAGAAGGACAGAAGGGGGGAGAGCGCACCTGCGGAGACCGCCTCCGAGTACTCTGCGACGGTGATGGGCTGGCGTGTCTTGGCGGCGCGCGGCGGCGGGCGCGAGCGCGGGCGCGGGCGCGGGCGGGGGCGCTCCACCTTGGACGCGGCCTCCTCAACGCGCGCCAGGAAGAGGAAGCGCGCCAGCAGCGCCACGCGGTTGGCGGCGCGCGCAGCGGCGGCGGCGCGGGCGGCCGGGCGCAGCAGGCGCGCGCCGCCGGGCAGCCAGCGCACGTCCCACGGCAGCCCCTCCGGCGCCGGCGCCGCCGCCAGCCCGCCGCTCGCCACCACGGCCTTGGTCAGCGCGTCGCGCAGGGTGCGAGACGCCGTCACGGCGAAGTTGAGGCACTCGCCCAGGTCCACGTGGCGCTGCGACGCCTCCGCGCGCACCTGCAGCTGCTTCAGCCACGCGTGGCGCAGCGCCAGGTCACGCGGGCTGGCGCCCTCGTAGAAGATGTACAGCAGGTGCGGCAGGAACTCCAGCACCGTCGCCGACAGCTGCAACGCCCCACAGCACCCACATCAGCAAATAGACAACGCGTTCACAAGAACGGTCATAACGTCAAGAATCCAAGTCCAACTTCAAGGCAGATGTAAAATATACCTAAAATTTAAGCAATTAATATAATGCGATTCATTGCCTCCCCCATTAACATCCACAGAATTTCGGGAATAAGAACAATCCTGAAATAATTCTTGCTATAAGCTCAGGAAAGGTATGTCAGATTTATTCGTAAATTTTTTGACATAGTGCCTGAATTTTGTCGGATTTATTGAGATAGATGGCAGAGATAAAAATTTACAATACATAAACTTTTCCTGATACAGAATTGAGAGGGAGACTGGCACAAATGTGGTAGGTCTTCAATTTCAGAAATTAAAGACCGATCAATTAGTTATATCCGATAGCTTATACAATGTCTTGCATTTTCAGACATACATAAAAAACAAAGAACCGAATTATAATCTTCATGCACTTTTGCAATTTATTTGTGTGGGCAATGCATTATTGTCAAGCAATTACATATTGCCCCATCGACTGCAGTAAGCAATTTTGTCTGTACACCAAAGTGAACACCCTTGAAGACAGCTGGTCCCCGATACAATTCCCGAGCCCCGAGCTTCAATCACCACCGATACAAGAACGACTCAACGTCCAGGGACGGGCGAGGCGTTGACGCTGACGCTGGCTGACCTGCGGCGAGCTGTCCTCGTGGTGCACGTCGAGCAGGCCGGCGAGGAACTCGGCCGGGGAGTCGGTGTGGCTGGCCGCCAGCACGCCCAGCACCAGCGCCAGCAGCGCGCCCTGCTGCCGCACCGTCGCCGCCGTCGAGTCCTCGTGCAGGCGCGCCGTGGAGGGCGTGGTGTCGTACACGGCCAGCTGGTCCTCGGGCCGCACCGCCTCCTCGCCGCCCGCGCCCGCGGTCTGCTCCAGCGCCGCCGTCACCACCTGCGGCCACGCCGGGAAGCACATTTTTCAATTGCTCTTGGCAACCAACAGAACTTAAAGATAAGATACATGATTACTATGATTTTTTCGAACAAAGAAAAAATAATTCATGTTAATCATTATTTGATTAGTAGAGCGTCAATTATATCCACATGAATAAGTGAGTCCTGTATATGACATAAATACTGAATTCCAAATTAAACTCACAAACCGTAATTAAACTCGGAAAACGCACACTTTGTCTACGTTTATATCGCACGTAAACCTACGTCTAGACAGGACACTTGATGGTCCGGTTAACTGACGGCCGGATATTTAGCGCTTTCTTGTACCTCCTGTTTCGTTTTTCACTAAGTTGCTTTTAAAAAAGTAAGTGAGCGATTGTTTGCATGACTCTGTAGGGGGAAGGATCGGTTTTAGTTTCGTAAAGTTGCACAATTAAAATAATAATTTAGCCCGAATAGGTAATTCAGATAGTTCGCTTTTAATTTTTTTCCGAATTAAAAAACTTACGAACAACAATGTGGTCTATCTACAGCCTCAAAGCACCTACAAACAGCAAATCCGACATTTTTAGAAATGAATAAATGAGGCGGAGATTTTAAAGCAGAATTCTACGTGCAACTAAGAGTATATACAAATGGATTAAAAAAAACAAAACAAAACAGATGTTTTTGTTCCGGGAGCCTCAAACACACCTATTATTAAAGTATTAACATGTAGTTCGATGTCTGTTGCACAAGATCACATTTTTCCCTCGCCGATTGCATTGCTCTCGTCGGCGTTGCTAAAAGCTGAACGGTTCTTGCCCTAAAAGTATTTGATGAAAACCGAACCAGTCCGATTTCGTACATAAAAAAAACAAAAACACCACCAGGGCCTATTCCAGCGCGCCAGAGGCACGGGTGAGACGGGCCGTCGGCTCACCTGGAGGAGCGTCTGTTTGGCGGCGCCGGCGCCGGCGGAGCTGCCGCTGAGGGCGCGCGTGTGCGCCTTGACGTAGGCGTCGCAGCACGACGCCAGCAGCGCCGCTTGAACGCTCTGACCGCGCGCCGTGCGCTGCCCGGTGAGGAAGGCCGCGTGCAGCAGGTGCGTCAGGCCCGGCGGCTCCGAGTCTGCCAGCGGAAAACACACACGCTCGACACACTCTTGCGAGTACACATTTGGAGAGGAAAGTAACATCGTGACATTAAAAAAACCGGTTCAATGTTAAGGCGGCTCCACACTTTCGGCATTCGCCGAGGTATCATTCGCTATTAATACCGAGCAGCTAATGCTGCTGTATTGACTGTATAAGACTAGCTCAGAATGTTCGACTCTCGGCAAGTAGCAAGCAACATACTCCCACAATATTCGGGATTCTGCGAGCGGTCGTTCGCTACTCGCCGAATAATCAATGTCTGGAACCACCTTTGACGTGAATACAACCCGCAATACGCTTGTGTTTACAGGATTGCCTACCCTCCACCCTAGTGTTTTGAGAGAGACTAGAACGTTCTTTGACGAGTTAGCTTCTCATGAATAGTTTTGGTGGTCAGGCAAGAAATAAGAAAATATCCATTGCAAATACACCACGTATTGTAAGTTTGTATATGAAAGAAATTAGCCTCATGTTGGAAGATGCGACTTCCACTACAAGGCAATAGCAAGAAAATCATATATCTCGTTTCTGCCATTTCTCAATTTACGAGTTGTGATTGGATGTCTGCCTCCTGAGGGATCTGCTCGCTTCAAACTTTTACGATCGGGAACTACGAAGGTTGGTGCGTTATTTGCTGAAGGCAATTAAGGGCGGCGTGCGGTCTCAGATCGCAACCCGCCCCGAAGCGTCACATGATTGGTTTCCTTGTCGAAGTTTGCGAATGTTAGCAGAACCAAATTGCGTTCCCGTGTTTCTCGAAATTACTTTTTCGAGATCATCAAAGCTAGTTACCGTAAAATACAATTTTATTTGTCGTATTCTGTTCTCTTTTTCGTTAAGGTAGATTTCCTGTAACTATCCATCATTCCTTAGCGATCCATAAAATGTTAAAGTATTTATGAGGGGGTCAACTATGCAATTAAAATTTCAGCTGAGATACTGTTTTGTATATACGGATATTGAATATTGTCACACAACATTCATAGGCATGTTGGTCGCTCGCACCATCTCCGTAGACACAGCACTGCAGCTGAGGGCACCGAATATTTCCCCATGGAAGTTTCCCTACACAAGGGAGTTAAACTTGCGGTCCCCATATAGACGAATTATGACAATGAAAGAACCCTCACAACAACTTTAGCGTGCAAAATTTATAAAAAAGTGTTTGAACCGATGGAGAATATTCAAATATAAGTTAAGACGGTAAAGCAAGAAAAGGAACGTAGCGCATGTCTAACCTATTCTTATCCTTAATTAGATTAGTGGATTTTAATGGCATCATCAGATCTGGTATATGGACGTTAATTCCAAATTTTGAAGACACGTTCGGTTATGCATAAAATACCAACCCTGTTTAACTCGTAAATCGATAGTCTCGCCTGCCCCCCCCCCCGCCAAGGGGCGCGAGGGGGGGGGCAACAATTCTAGCTCTGGTGGAGGATTTAGAAACGTTCAAACCAATTTCTGGCTGTTAGTGCCGAAGAGGGGTGCAGCCGAGAGGCGAGCAGTCCCCCCCTTCTGGAGTGACCAGAATAGATTTCCACTCAACCACCCTAATAGCTGATGGCCGGAACGGGGAGGGGGGGGGGTCTTCCCAGGTTACTAGGCCAATAGAGCTGGTATGGGGGGGAACGCATTGCGGGTAGCATTCGGCCTTCATCCCGGTCCCGGTCGGCGGCAGCGGCCACCGCAGCCGAAGGCGGCCGTCGCACTCACCGGGCCAGGCGTCGGCAGCGGCCTGGTGCGCGGCGAGCAACGCGCGCCGCTCGCGGTGGCGGCGCAGGCCCCGCGCCGCCAGCAGCGCCGCCATGTCCAGCGCCCCCAGCGGCTGCTCGGGCAGGTACAGCTCCACGCCGCGGTTGCGCATCGCCCTGCGCCACACCACACACACCACATCACATCACTCACCGACAGGACCATTAACAACACACAAATGGGGAGAAGAAGGAAAGCAATGCGGCAGGTAAAGCCCAGCGGAGGTGCTGCTTCAGGGCAGCTTTTCTCAAGCCTGTTACGCAAATACAGGGTGAGCAATCTACAGCGTGAGTAAACAACTCATTTTAAAACTAATCCACATATTCATTTAATACCAGGTTATTGATTTTATTCAATCGTTTATTTTTAATTATTTTTTAGCTTGTTTACAATTAACAATTCCTTAATAGTCGACACAGTACCACCCCACTACTTACAAGGTAGTTGAGTGGGAATGCTAAGAGACCGAGAAATGCTGCCCATTCAAAATGAATGTGAAAGTAAACATTAGACGTAACGTGCAAGTATGCAAACGTCAAGGTTTTACATTCATATTAACGTGATCTGAGGACAACGGACTATCATAAACCGCTACAAGATCCAGTGAACTTCTAGCGTTTTCGCTAGAGTGAAACTAATATAGTTCATTAGAACAGCAACTGACAGAAATTATCACTGCTCATGAAAGCCATCATAGAATCATTCCTCCCGGTTGTTATTCGTATGAAAATTATATTTATAACGACAATATTTGCATTAATGGTGATGTCAAAATGAAACGGAATTACTTACACAATGTACGCTATAAGATCAAGTTAAATTGTAACGAATGCAATGTTTGGTAGAACATATATGAGGGTAACAGAAGATTCCCAAGTCATTTTGAGCAATTCCACTAAGCTCCCGTCCTCGCGCTGCGATCGCGCCACCCACCTGGATATGTCCCCGTGGCGCGGGTCGAGCGCCAGGAAGAGGCGGAAGGCCGGGTGCGGGCTGACGGTGACGAGCTCCCCGTCGGCGCCCACGCCCCGCTCGCCCACCGTCAGCACGCCGCCGGGCTCCAGCAGCGCGTTCAGCCGGTCCAGCACAGCGGGCGAGCACAGGTTGGCGCCGTCCAGCAGCAGCCAGCTGCCGTCGCGCAGGCACTGCGCAACGCAAAGCGGCACGGCACGTCACGCGGAACCCCCGGACGCCGGTTCCCAGCGTACGCAACCAAACTTGCCACTTATCGACACTTCAGTGTCAAACTATACCTACTCCAAAGGCTGAATTTATATCAACGAACTTTGCAGAATCTTCATAAAAAGTAATATCTTATGGATATCAGGCTAAGAATTCAAAAAGAGAGGAACTTTTCGTCCCAATCTTTTCTGGAAGTAAATTTTTCGTATAATGACACTAAATACAATTTTTATTCGTGTCGTTACTGTGATTACATATGTTAACAATACTCTGGCATTCACTGAGGGCAAGCCAAATAGGGGTGGAAGGTAGGATGATTAACTTTTAGATACGATTCAGATACATTTTACAAACGTTACTCGTTATTTATGTCATTCCTCCAACTGGAGAATATTTGCATTATATCAAAGTGTTTATATAACTACAATGCAAGAAAAGTACGCTTTAAAACTTTAAGTTTAAATTACGCATGGAAATATTTCTTAGACTATATTGCGAATTCAATTACAAGCGCTATAAAATTAAAATGCAGACTCTACAACTGTTCGATTCACATGCAAACATATTCTCATCCGCTTTTCGACATAATTACTCATAGTAAAACTTTTTACAATATTCTCTACGTGAAGATAATGGAACGATGAGTACGCATTACTGGAGAACAATATATTGGGCTGAACGTTTTCAACAAAACGTGGAGTACGACCGGATGTAAATATATATGGTGAAAAAGCACACAGATGCTTTCTTTTTCTCAACCAAAAATTCGTCATTTAGTGCAAGTGTTGAAAGTTTTCTTCTCTTGAAAGGGTAGAACGTAAATTAAGTTTTACGGGTTATTCTAAGGTTGCGTCGTCCTGAATTACAATTTCGGAAAAAAGCTGGGCGCATGTCGCTTGTTCACAAACAACTCTAATCAACCGAATCCGAAATAAATTGGGTCTGTGGAACATTCCGTTTTCGTTCTTCTCAAGCCCAGAACCTTTCTCGCTTTCAATGTAGAGATTTACACCTACCGTCTTCCCGCGGGAAAAAAAAAATCTGGAAATACGCGACAAAGAATTCTTAACTTTTTCCTTCGCGGCCTCTCGTGGGAGGTGGGTTGGGAAGGGATGCGCAAAGAACGTTCGCTACGTCGCTTCCAGAATTTCATCAATTGGGGCCAAAAGGATATCAGAAAACCGAAAGTCACAAATTCGACTTGCGAAAATGAAATTTTCAAAGAAACGCAAAATCAATAATAATACAATGTTTAAAATAAGCGCCTAATCGCCGAAGAATGAAGTAATTTATATGATGTGAAATGTTTTTATCAAGTCAACAAAAATGCTACGATGCGGCTAGTTGCGAAGTCGACGCGGCTCCTGCCCGTGTGCTTACATCACTTACATTGATTGATGTTTCTGGGAAATACTAAGGCCAGCAGCCCCGTAAGTGTAGCACACGTTTTATCGCGGCGATATTTTCCTTGGATGACAAGATCCAGTGCCGACCTATATGTCGGTTAGAAGGTTTTCCCTAACCAGGCATCTACTAATGATGCACGCCCCAGTCGGGAAATGCTCTGAGTTCCCGACATGTATGGTAGTGTAGTGCGTGTGAGAGAGGAAAGGACATGGAAGAGGAAGAAAAGCTCACGGGTGGTCCGTGGCCCGTTTGTTGGGGTATTGCTCAGACATTCGTCTGGAGTTGACCGGGAAAACCACGGAAAACTATCGATCAGAGCAGCCGACCGCTAGCATTCTTCTCCAGACAGCGGCAGAACTCTACCTAGCTAGTGACGAAAATTACACTTACAAATTAGGCTATTATTCCATTTAACTTCAATTTCAATATTTTCTTTTCACGAAACAATTTTCTTACTCATCCTTTTTTTGTTGCGTCTACACCTACTACTATGCCTACTACTCCTAGTACTACTCATCCTCCCCCTCCTCCTCCTCCTACTACTACTATGCCTACTCGTCCTCCTCCTACAACTACTATGCCTACTCGTCCTCCTACTACTACTATGCCTACTCACCCTCCTCCTTCTATGCCTACTCATACTCCTCCTCCTCCTACTATGCCTCCCCCTCGTCCTCCTCCTCCTCCTACTATGCCTACTCGTCCTACAGAATCACGAAACAAAAGGAAAGCACGAGAAGCCAGGTGAAGCAGGCTCCGCCGTGCGCTCACCTTGACGAGCAGGCTGTCCACCCACTCGAAGGTGCCGCCGGCCGTGGGGCCGCCGGCGGCGGGGCCGGCGTCGTCCGCCACGCGCGCCTCCACCAGGCGCACGTCGGCGAGCGCCGCGTCGGCGTCCGCGCGCAGCTCCTCGTCGCTCGCCGCCACCTCCTCCAGCATCTCGCGCAGCTCGGCGGCGCGCTCGCGCAGCCGCTGCGTCTCCTCCGCCAGCGTGCGCCACTCTGCGCAAGCCACAGCGCACGCGTCAGCGTAGGCGCACAAACGGCGGGCCTACTGGACTGGAGAACACCTTCCCAGGTTCTTAATTCAATGAAGCAATTCCGGTGCTCCGTTAATCGTTATGAATAATGAAACTATTATTATTATTATTTAGGGTTTTGCAACATCAAATGTTGGTGGGGTGTCAGAGATACAAAACCGCTGTATTTATTAAAAAAATGTGTACTCAACTTTAATTTTTCAAAATACTGTTTTGAAATAAAATTCCAAACTAATTAAAGAGTCGAACTGAGATTTTTACTAATGTAAACTTTGGTACCTTTTTTTGTTGCTAGTATTGGCCCTTTCGTCTTTATAGGCCTACGGCAGATAATAGCTATTTTCGAAGCATTGTAAGTCGTCTTATTATCATAAGGACTTAGAAAATTATCAAACAAGTCCGTAAGGCCGAGCTTAATAATCAATCCAGTATTTAACGAGACTTCACTATACGAATACTGTACGTTTTATCCACTGTGTAAAAAATCCATAATTATAATTTTTGTTTAAATTTGACAATTTTATCACTTTTACCACGTGCAGTACACTACTTTCTAGACAGCCTCATTGCCATTCATTCATAATTCAAGCATACAAATCACTGTGTTACATTAAGGTCAATGATAGCTGATGCAATCAGTCGAAAGTATTTTGTTTTCTTTGTTGTATTCACAGTTTTTTTTCGAACCTTTGAAGATCGTTTCACTATTAGCACGCTTTGTCTACCCATCAAGTAGCCGCTCTTACTAAAACAACTGTCTAAAAGGGTGGGGGTGTGGGGCAGTACTCACGGCGCGCGGCCAGCTGGCGGTAGGCGGCGAGGCGCTTGAGCAGGCGCGCGGCGTCGCGCTCGTTGCGGCCGCACAGCGCGTGCCGCACGCGTGCCAGCACCAGCCGCTCGCAGCGCCCTCCCGCCGCCTCCAGGCGCCGCCCCAGGTCCGCCTGCGCACACGCACCGCACTCGCGTCACTCACGGCAAACAGCAAACAAAAAACAGCAAATTCCTTCTGCAGCATCAACGGTTACTTACCTATTAAAATCTCCATAGCGCTTTTAGCACAATGGCGCATAACAACAACAATAATATAACAATAGTAATAAAAACAATAATAATAATAACAACAATAATAATAGTTTGTGTCCGCAGCGACATTTCGCTAATTTTGAAACAAAAACGCTGTCACCTTTGGGTGTTTGCTACGCGACAAAGGTACGTTGAAATATGCTGACGCTATGATGGGCTTAGGGCAGTATCAAGATTCATGCCAGCGACACCAAGCATGGCTTATCAAGCTTTTGATACGAAATGTCATGCAGCGAATCGTGTAGGTGATGGGATGCCGGAGAAGGGAGATGGGAGAACCCTGCCGGGATCCATCTTTTACCATTGCCACATGTTAATTCACGTTAACTGACAAGATTTCAAAATCTGTCGCCAGACAAACGCGAACAACTAGCGCACTCACCGCCACGTTATGCATCGCACCAGTCAGATATACGTGGACGTCAATCGCAATATTATGAAGAAATTTATAGCAGTGCAAAACGCCCAATATTTCTGAAACATCACTTAACGCCTTAGTCCGTCAAAACGGACTTTTCCGATGTAAAATATATACTTGGATTGCAAAACAAACTGATGTAATGAAGTTAAACTGAATATATGAACAAAATGATTTATGAAGGTAATGAGTCTGGCTAAATAAATCTCAACTGTGTTAATTGGAACAATGAAAAATTACTGACGGCAAGAGGTCGTAATAAATTATACGAGAGTATTTTTAGAGGCAGAAAATATTTACAGGATATTGAGTGACATCAATGACGTTGGTGATGTTACATATTACACAAATATAAGAACACACAACCAATTAATATCTCAATAGAAATTGTAAATTATACCAGGTCTTACAAGCTGAAAGGAAGAGAAAATGAAAAAAACAACCAAAAGCAGTGAAAAGATTGAATTAAAATACGATATTCCGGTTAAATCAAGTGGGCTACATATATATTAACTCGATTTCACATCGTTATTTACACCTTTGCCTCGGCAAAACCCCGTGAAAGTAATTTGCGCGTGAAACTTAAAAGCCCTCAAATGCACAAAAGGGGGAAGCCCAATACATAACACGGTGCGCAGCAAAAGGACACGTAAAAAAAGGAGACCAAAAAGAGCGTCGAATCACCGTTTCGCCATCAATAAAAGGCGTAGAGCATTTACATTTAGGTGGGCGATAATCCCACGGTTAGAGATGGCGACGAGGGGCAGCGCAATTCACCACCGAATCTCGCGCAACGGGGACAGCGGCGGAGGAAACGCTCTACTCACCAACGAAGACCACGAAGTGATCTTTAAAAAGGGGAGTACGGCGCCTGCTAAAGCGAGATTCGTCATGAAGATTCGTTCGCGGAGCTGCGTGAACTGCCGCTGCCGTCTCGGTCCGTCCCTCTTCGTCACGGCACCTCGTAAAAACGAGGGAGCCTCGAATCGCAATTCTGCGGGACACAAAGGACGAAAATACGCTCGTCATTTGGTTCATTTCCCCGAAAACGGCCATCAACTTTCAGTGCTGCGGGCGAGGCCATAGAGACGGCTGTGATCGGGTGGAGTGGCAGACTGCCCGCGAGTTTCGTCCTGGGAGGAGTTTTAGCCTTACATCGTACGACTTGAGCCAATTTATAAAGACGACTGAATTGGGTTTCACGTACGAAAGTATTTGAGGGTTCAAGTTAAAACAAAAATTGCAGAGATCTGAGAGAGACCACGGGCGTCACAAAATTTTCCGCAACGTAAATTCATCCTATTGTTCGGACTCAAAGAGGGTTTTAATATAATTTGAAAACATCGAAAAAAAGAAGAAGAAAAAAAAACAACCCAACAACAACAAACTTTCATTAACTTTAATATGCAGAAAATGTTATTAAAATATAACGATGATTTCATCATAAAGACACACCTACACACGCGCGCGAAGAAGACAATAACAGATTCTTATTTCATTTCGAAAAACAAACAAACAACCATTACAAAGACAAAATGCTCTCGATATCATTTTGGGACTTCCTTCCAACAAATGTTTCCAGAACTTTCCTTTTATACACCAAAATCTTTTCAGTGCGTTCTAACACTACAGAAACTGCGATCTCGTTATCTGTCGAAGAGGGGTTCCAACCCAATCCCTGGGCCACGCAGCTCGCACAATAGCCCGGCATCTTACATCGTTGAGTCAGTTTCAATGTCTTGGAGGCCACCGCCACCGTGAGGAGGGGAAGGTGGTGGGTGGGAGGAGGGAAGGAGCGGCGGTGTTTGCTCGGAGCAATCCACCTGGACGGCCGCCGTCGAAAGAGAGAGATTCCGCGCAGCCCCTCGCTTCCCCACCTGGCGAGCCCTGGCGGCGAGGTGCGGTGCGGTGCGGTGCGGGAGATTGGATCCGGGAGTCTTTGCAAATACACGCAGAGCATCCCTCGCCCGACTCGGGCCTGCCGCCCGCGTTCAGAAGCGGCTCCCGGGTAGAACGCGAGCGCCCTCCCCGGCCAGCGGCCCTTCCCAAAGGCCGGGCCGTGGATCGGGGGAGGGGGGAGGGGGCCAGCGGGGCTTATAGGGGCGAGGGAAATGAGCGTCCCCTCGACGGATGGCCGAGCCGGGGGAGATCCCTTTTACGGAAAGTGCGGGATGAGCGCCCGCCTGACGTCAGAGAGTGAGAGAGAGAGAAAGACAGAGGGGGAGGGGGACGGGAGTCTTATCCGCCAACCTCCATTAGCGTCAAGGTCTAAGCATTGCTGAGGTGTCTGCAAACCGCAAGTTGTTTCGTTGCTGTGCTACTGAGCCGCCTGTTGCATTACTTTGTCTTTGTTCGGAGATGCACTGCAAATTAGTCGCACCGCTTCGTAAACGCTGACGCTGGTTGGGCCAATTTCGCGAACGCTCCACTTCGTTCTCGCACCGACGAAGTCAGCCAGGCGGAAACGTTGGAAAAATCCATCTCGTGAATACACTTCGGCTAAAAGAGAATACGTAAAAAACAGCAATCAGTATCACTAAATCCTTCCAGAAAAAAGATAGAACCGGCAAGCCACATTTTAAAAATAACAGCCGTGTGATTATCAAAGCCAAGATACTCGTTTACAACCAGCCACAGATTTGCAGGAAACGGAGAGAAATCCGAGTCATAGCGTACTGAGGTAGCACATACTACTACTACTACTACTACTACTATGTATGCATCCTCTGGCGGCAGCACGCGGCGCGGTCTTGTGGGAATTTTCGCCCGCAAAGCTAATCGTGTTCGGAGAACGGAGAGCAGCGGTAAAGCAATTGCGCCCTTCGCGTTTCGACACCGCCTGAGCGCCACGCGATACGCCCCCCCCCCTCCCCAAGCGGGGTTCGACGCTCGGCGCAGAGGGAGGTCGCGGAGCGCCCTGGTGCTTCGGCGGCCCCAGCGCTGCCGCAATCAAGCTGCTCACGAAACGCCGCTGCCGCGCCCGCCCGCGCAGTCGCCGCCGCTTTCCGCCGAGACGCCCGCCTGCCGATGCTGCTTATACGGAGCGTCCAAGGCCGCCGGTTCCGGGAGGGGCGCGGGACGCGACGCGGCGACCCACCAAGAACTTTCGCGTCGCTCCGCCCGCCCACGCGCCAAGCCGGGGCTAATTGTAAGCAGGTTTGCGAAAGAGGGCTTCCGGAAGAGGAAGTCTGCATCAGGAGAGAGGTGGCCGCGGTAAACAGGGGTCTCGGTACGCGACGAAAGTGACAAAGGAAACGAAGAGGTTGGACACGTAATGAATCAGCAGAGGCCAAATACAGAAAAAGAACAAGAAAAACAGGTAAGACTTATGAGTGATATAGTGATGATGGAGGGTAGAGAGGTTGACAAATTACGAATAAAGGTAGAGTGAAAAGGAAGGATTAAACGAGAAGCGATGAAAAAGATACGCGGATGCTGCTTAAACTGAGAAGAGTCCACATACTGGGGGAAAGCAGTGGAACATCGATGTGATGAGAGGGGAAGCCATAAACGAAAATTACATCGCAAGCAGCCACGATATGGCGCCAAAACTCGTCTGAAAGAGCAGTAAAGAAAAGAGCCATGCGGAAGGGAGCAGATCGAAACCTGGAAGACAGAGGGGAATAGGAAGAGGAGGAGAGCGGAGTCGCAGCAACTGCGCCGCCCGCTGGATTACGCGGCGCGAAGGACATTAGCGCGCGGGTGGGGGCGGCGCGGCGCCAAGACGCGCATTTTTCCGCGCCGGCCTCCCCGCCCTCCGCGCGATGGGGCGAGGGCGTGAGGGGCGCGGAAGAGGCAGAAATTACAAATTACCGGCGGGAAGGGAGGCTCCGCGGCGGGGCAGGCGGCGCTGAGGAGAATTACGAGCGACGGCCGCGGGGGAGGGGGGGGGCGCGATCATAGCGGCGCCGTCGATAAGCCGCGCGGAAGGAGGGCGGTAATGAAGACGAGCGGCGCGAGACGCAGCCGGGGACGAGGCCGGGGGGGGGTGCTCGGGGAGGGGGGAGAGGCTGCAGAGGCGCCTGGTGAGATGACGGCATCGAAAGAGAACCACGACACGGCCACAAACCAGGCACGGTGACCGAAGCCTATTTCCAGGCACGTTCTCCATTCGGGATTATTTACACTTCCACTTAGATTATGTAGTTTTGGCTAGCGATTTTTCGAATAATGCGATTTTTATTTCAAACATTTAATGTCGTGAATGTATTTACATGTATTAACATCTAAAACAGAAAAAAACTATTTCAGACAGCTGGGCAAAGAAAAGCTATTTTCTATCTTCACCCGCTCTCTATCTCATCGAAACAATATCACGTCAAACCGTAAGCAATTTAAAGAAAAAATAGTCGCCAAACAAAACCGATTTTAATCCAAGATAATACCTATATAGTTTTTCATCTAGAGCAAAACAATGCGAGCATCTATTTTACAAATTTATATTAAAAAAATTCTATCAGTGAAAATGCAGTTGTAATCTGAGACTTGCTCTCATTTAGCACAAGAACTGCACACCCATCATTTGAAATAAAAGAAAATTTATGATCTCCATTTGTCGAATTCTTGTAACATGTAATCCAAATCCTGATCACGGAATTCCACGAATACTCTGTAATGTCGTAATTTAAGAGTGAACAACAAAATTAATTCCTTACAAGTTTTAGTGATCAAATGTGTCTTATGGAGCAACGTCACAAATGCTTACAGAGGTAACTTGATTAGCAGTGAAACCTAGCAGCGATTTAATTGAACTTCAGTTTATAAAATTTCTTAATAATCCAATATTCACAAATTAGGATAGTAAAATATCCAAATTAAACTTATCTTTTTTTAAGATTAAATTAAGAAAGTAAGGGTTTGGTGGCAACGTAAATTCTTCTGTAATTTCAATAAGTTATACTCCGGAAGTTAAGAATAATTTATTTATACAGACATTCGGATATAAATATTTATCCAAAACATTTTGCAAGATTGTTTCAGAGGCAAATGGATAGAAAGCAGAGTTATCAACTTTGCGACGTACTCGAAGACCATTAACCCCTCTCCTGTGTGCGTACTCAGGACGAGCACACACAAGACCGTCCCCTGTAATCGGCCGGATGCAAACTAACGACGCATTAGTTCAGCCAGTAGAGGAGCTAACTTCCTTAGTCCAACAGCGCATTGGCAGGAAACGAGGCAGCAGGTACCGGCGTCCACCCGAGATCCCTTTGTCGGCAGGCGCTCTCGGGCAGCGCCGACAGTCGACAACGCAGCGCCGAAAAATCGCGCTCGGGAGATCCCATTCAGCCCGCAGCATCGCAGACGAAGTTGCAAACGGGAGGTCGAGGCCAAGGGAAGAGCGGTAGCTGCACGGAAGAATGACAGTTACGAATTTGTAGAATATAACGAAGCAAAATTACAGTGGGCAGAGTGGAAAGCCGAAGAGGAATAGGAAAGAAGACGAGCAAGTGGAAGGGGAGAAGAGAGAGAGGCGGAAAACCAACGCGAGAGACGAGGTGGGGGCGGAGAGGAGGAAAAGGCGGGGCCCGCGCCGCCCGCAAAGGGTCCTCCTAAGTGAGTTAGCTCCGTCCGAAGAGAATCTCCCGAGGACCTCCGCCCCTCCGCACTTTCCGGTCCGGTCCGCTCCGCGCCTAGAGTGAGTCGAGTCGGCGTCGACGCTGTCCCCCGCGCACGGCAAGGCACCGTTCGAACTCTATTCTGAACACAATTTTAGACTTATTCAGTTTACAAGACTCTGAATTCTGGACATGAAATTTCTTGTCTCGGCGAAGTTTTTTTAAGTTTTTCTCTGGAAGAAAAATCTTCACTTAAAGAGTGAATAAAAGAAAACGAATAAAGTTATTACAAATTTCAACACAACAAAAATATAAATACTTTTTTGTAATAGAGCGTGGTATGGTTTTCGTCGCTAATCTCTCATTTAACAAGTTTACCTTTGCAATAACAAAACTTAATCATGGTTAATAAAAAATAAGAATTAATCCTGATGTCCAAAAATATTTTCATTTTCTCAGATACTTCAGAAATTAATATTTTGAACAGATAAGAGTAAAAAGGCAATTTTTGTAACGTGGATTTTGGATAAATTGAAAAAATAAAATAATTTTGCCTAAACAGTTTGGCCATGCAAATAGAAAGTGAAGATCTGGAATTTAAGTTCAATGCAATTTTCATGTTTTTGGAAAGGATTTACCTTAAAATCTCTAAACATGAATATCCAGGCAAAGTACATACAGATTTTTTTACACAAACGAGAATTAGATACGACCGAGACTTAGTACTAGCCGCACATTTAAGCACTTCTATCACGCGTTCCGGAGAGAGTGGGCCCGGGCACAGCTGCAGGGCAAAGCGGCTTCCCCCTTCTTGGGGCCTCTCGGGGCGGGCGAGAGCAGCGCATGCGGCCTGCTCATCCGCCGGACTTCTTCAAAACCAAACTTCCGCAATTCCACTCTCGTTTCGGCCCGCCTTCTCCGCTCTGCTTTACGCCCGGCCCTTTCCCATCAGACGCCTTTATTCTTCCTCGCCCCTCCGCCATACTCTCTTCCCCCTTCCGCGCGTCCGCGAATTCTACGGGGTCGTGAGGGCGGGAAAATTCGACTCTCCGCCCGCTCGATTATATATTCCAATAGGGAGGGCTCGTCGAAGTGGAGGCCGTCCCGCCTCCTTCGATAGCGCCTACGCGGGCGGGACGTTGAGCGATTCACCGCCGCCGAGCCCCCTTTTAGTCCTCGCCCTTTGGGCCGCCGGCACAGGAAGACTTCATCTTCTCAACTGTCAGTCTCCCCGGGGTGTGTGCTCAACGTTCGTCTTTTGCCCTACGTTATGAGACTTCTAAGGCTCTTGTAATTTTCCGTTACGGCGCCCCATGATCATTTATTCTTCTTTGCCAAACAGCTTGATAATGAGGATTATGTGTGATTTGAAGCAGAAGAGTAAACTTGTTAATATCCCTCTGAATGGAAGGTACGAAAAGTTCACTGCTTGAAAGTCTGGTTCGAAAATTGCTCATTAATTAATCACATATTTTGCTACCGTTTACATGCATTAGTAATGTAGGTTCTGCATAAAAAAAATATAAGTGATGTTCACTCTCCTAAGCAAGGTTTTGCCAACCATTGTAAGCCATAACCATACGATGTT
This sequence comes from Gryllus bimaculatus, assembly GCA_017312745.1. Taxonomy (NCBI): domain Eukaryota; kingdom Metazoa; phylum Arthropoda; class Insecta; order Orthoptera; family Gryllidae; genus Gryllus; species Gryllus bimaculatus. The sequence continues at coordinate 241,416 of BOPP01000129.1, forward strand.
CGCTAGAGAAAATCGAATTATAAAAAGATCACGTTAACAAGAAATACTAGAGCTATTACACAGGAATCCCCTCCCCTTGACAGCAGCGCGCTGCAACCCGCGTGGCAGGGAAGCAGTGCGGGTCGCCCGTTGCGCTTTTTGCTCGTTACACCTCGCGTGCGGGTGACGGCGTAGCAGGGGGTGGAGAAGGTGCGGCGGGGTGG
>BOPP01000129.1:248941-271755 GCA_017312745.1 Gryllus bimaculatus
GGTGGGGGAAGCAAAGGGCGTGCGGCGTGGCCGGAATCAGACTGCGACGAAGGTGGGAGAACAGAGGAGGCGGCGGCGGCGGCTGCTGCGGCTGCGAGAGCTTTCTCCTGCATGGCGTGCCGCGAATGCGGTTCGCTCTCGTCCGGCGAGGTTCTATATGACTTCTCTATGTGCACAAGCACCCAATTTAAACACAGTGCAAAGACACACTGGACTCGATAAACAAGGGGCCCCTGTTACTCTGGCTCTGTTGATTTAAGCCCAATGTAATGGTAAAAAAAGAATAGTTACTAGGTTTGAAGTTTAAATGAACGACGCGGACGCAAGGATATGCGCGATCACGTTGCAACGTGGAAAAAAGGAATTTCGTTATAAATGGAACCAACTACAATTACTGACGCAGCTGAAAATTTTCATACACAGTGAAATAACCATTTGCTGAAATATTAATTACTGCTACAAGTAACAATGATTTTTGGATAAGACGCATACTCCTAATCATTTTCACAAGTCGTTGAAACATTACTTCCTATCTTTCATAACGTTCTACATTTAGGTCACTGACCCGACGCATTCAGAAGTACGAATAATATCACGCGATCGATTTGGTAAGCGTGATTTGTAGATGTTCTTAGCTGACGTCAAACACGTCAAGATCACTCAAAGCACAACAATGGGCAAAACTTTCTACACAGCAAAAACCTCACCTCCCTTCCTTCTCATCTTACACAAAACCACATCCCTGCAACCCTCAAGAAGTATTTCTGCGCCAGCGCGACGCGCGACACTACGAAAAACGCGCGGGACTCGCCCTTCTCCTCTCCCTATTCTCTCTCTTCCATCGAAAACGCAGCGGGTGGAGGCGGGGCGGAGCGGAGCGGGGAGACGGAGGGGGTGGCGGCCACGTCGGCGGCTTAATGCACGAGAGTGAGTGCGAGCAGAGGCAGTGGCATTGGCAGGGGTAGGGGTAGGGAAAGGGGCACGGGCGGGGCACGGGCGGAGCGGGGACGGGGCGTGGCTGTGGATTCCGGAGACAAGCGGCTTGCGGGACAACACGTTCCCATATTTCAGCCGTCGCCGCCGAGAGTCACGCTCCCCGCCCCTTCGCTCGGCGCGTGAGGCAATGCGCAGGCAGGCGTCTCGGCGGCTGCCGCCCTCCGGAGCAAAGCGGGGGGCCAAAGGCGGCACGCTCTCGCTTGTTAACCCGCGGCCTTTGCTGCAGCAGCGCCGCCGCTCCGCGCAGCGGTAATCGCAGCAATTAACCCGGCGCCGCCGCCGTCGCGCGGCCGAGATCTCTCCTGCAGGGCTGCCGCGCACACTTCTCTCCGCCCCCGCCACGGAACTCTCTGAGCGCACTCTCCCACTGAGGCGGCAGAAAGACGGAAAGGGAAAGATTCGACGTAGCGTGGGAATCGTTTGTGGCGGTGAGGAAAGGGCGGACACGTTTTGGAGTCATTACGGTAGTGCAGGTTAAGAGGCGAGATATGTTTAGTGAGGTGTTGGGTCGGGACGGGAAAATAGCCGTAGGTATTTATCTCAACATGTAGCGATTTGAAACCTCAGTCTCCTCTAGCATTGTTTCGACATTCTTCTGAAGGATTTTTAATTTAGACATCCCCACATAAATTATTAAATTACATACCTACAACACGATTGCGCTATACTATAATCTACGTGCATTTGTATTGATTTTCTGAATTTGCATTTGATACATTTGACTCAGTGGCCAGTTTACGAAACAGCCAACGGGAAGGCACTTGGCAAATTGCGACTTGACGTGCAAACGCAAGTGTCACTTTGAATCGCCTGTGAGCGAGACAGCAGCTACGCCGCCAACGGGAGGCGTGTTAGCTGGCAAGGTAATGGATCAAAATATAATTTATTCACGCATGCTTCATGGAAACTGTGATACTCGGCAGCCTTCCGACCTTTTGCGTTCTTCCTGCTGCGTGATACGACAAAGCGATGAATTACGGAGAACAGGAAGAGGGCGTCACATCTGCATTTCACGACAAAAAGGGCACATACGGCCACATAGGTTGTCTCAACGACTAATACTGAGCACTCAGAAAAGTAATTTTTTTCCCTCCTCCTACAGATGTTTGTCTCCAAACGAAAAAAAATTAACATAACAGAAACATCCGCCAAAGCCACGAAGAGAGAAATTGCAGAACTGAGGTACTGCAAACAAAATTCCTCCAGAGCTTGAGGTGGGTCGAAGAGCACGGAAGCGGCTTTCGAGGGACCGGCGATGGAGATTGCAACAGCAAACAATGGCTGGTTTCGGGTAGATTACAGGTCCGAGAGTGGGCGAGAGGGTTCAGGGTCGCCCGCTTAAAAGCACAGGCTGATGGCTAGTGGTCGCAGGTAACGTGAGTGTTTGAAAGGAAGTCTGTTCAGCTATTTCCAGCTCCAATGGAAAGGACCTCTATCACTACTCTATTCCTTGTCGAAAGTGCAGGCACACTCCTTCAGAATTCGCCAGCGAATTTCATCTCCTTAGTCCCTTTTATAAATCTAGTTCTAGCTTATTTCAACATCTTTAATTTTAATTATTTCATACTGCACATACACGAAACTTTGTGGATTGGTCTAGGACTAAATTAATCCATAATAAGGTTAATTTTCCCCCAGATATAATTTAATATTAAAATATATTGTAAGTTTTGTTTGCAGTACGGTAGAGTACTCATTCATCATTTTGACCAGTCTCGATTCTCAGTAGAAGTCCGCGAATGGGAAAATATTAATGGAATGGTGGAAAGATTCATCATGAAACCCTAACGTAACGGTGTTGCTGACCGTAAGGCATTCCACAGGAACCAGCGTTGGCCAGTTTTATATTTAACTTAAATTGGACGTTAATGTTGAATCTTCGCGCTTCCAGTCATAGGTCTATTATCGACTAATCGTCGATTGCTGTTCGTGGTCGTTGCAATGATCGATTTCTCCCTTGTCGACGCGCGGCAAGCACTGACCTATTGTTCACTTCCCCCGCCATCCGCCATGTCGCGCAGCGTTGAAAACATTTCTATGCTCTTGATTTATGCGCTTTTCGACAGGGCCGAAGGTTTTTATCTTCGAAGTCATAATCTTATTATTAAAAGCCAAGGATAACTTCTTTTATCGTCGACGCCTGAAAAGAAGCTTTTATAGGCTTGAATGTAAAAACTCAAAACGTCTTCCGAAAGGAAGCTAGTAGAATTCATTTTGATACCAAGTTTCGGTATCAAGCTCGGCACTTTCCTGTTACTGTTTCGTTAAGTTTCGTGGACCAAGGTATGGAAGTGACGTAATATCTGTCTGCCATCTCTCGCTACTATCCGTCCAACGTTGAAACGCGAAAATCGCACTTGGAAACTGCATTCATTTAGGCGGCGAAATCAGCTTTCGGGATTAAGGATACACCTAGTTCGAAGACTTCGTACCAATTAGAGTATTAGCTCGCACAATCAGGAAAGGGGAGGTTGGCTCTTTCCGTTTATATGCTTGACAGCGCGTTTACCATGTGCTGTGTAATGCACCGACTCGCATTGTAGGACTCTCTGGCGTCAAGTCTCTGGAAAACCGGAGACGCGTGTGTTGGGTTTCCATTCCGTCCGTTGGAGCGTAGTGCGCAGAGCGTCCGCCGCGCTTTTCACGGGGTTCGCCTCCCGCTCGCGCACACTGGCGCTTTTCAGGGAACGAAATAATTAGACCCCTCTCATTATCACATTCCGAGCCGCCGCCATGTTCAAAGGCCCCCGGCGAAGGAAAGGAACTCGCCGAGATGAGAAACTGCGCCCGCAGCGAGGGAAAGTGGATCGCGGCGCGGGTCACGTCTTCATTCGAGACCTTCGGCGAGAGGACGTAAATGGCCCCACACCCTCTAGTTTCTGAAACATCAGCTCTAGTTTCCATTCGCGCATTTTCTGTTGTGCGTATGTTTCAAAAGAAGGTAAACGCTCTGAATCTCCTTGCTCAAAAATACCATTATTATTTTTAACAATTAAGAGTGTTCTCTGAAAATCTCATTAAACGTGTGCCTACAGAAAAGCGTCGTAATATCTACGAAGACCAAAAAAAAACTGCTTCAAAGAAGCTAGGTTTACTATAAAAAAACTGAAAGCGGGTTCGAAAATCATTACTTTTTGGCTAAGGTGAATTCAACTATTTTTGTACTCTTACCCCGAATTATTATCGTTGTAAAATTATCAAAACTTTCCGAATGCCCATTTATAATTAGTTGGCGATAAGTTTAATATTTTGTATTAGTTATAGGTTTGAAATGTCATAGTAGGCTATCAGATGACTTCTACTCAGTTTCATTACTTAAGATTCTGCCGCGTAATAGCACGGAAGAATAACATAAAAGAGCACGTTTATCGAATGGACCATTGCAGTATTTAATATAAAAAAAATAAAAATTTTAACATGTACATGAGAAAATAAAATTCATTGAAATAATTAATTTTCGGTACCAAAGAAACGCCTAAGTGAAGATAAATACAATTGTTTTCCTTTCCTATGTTTTATTTCGTTACAATTGTGCAATTAACAAGCCTCAGATAATAGAAAATTAAATTTGGTACTGTTCAAGAAAGTAATATTTTACAGATAAGGGTACAAAAAATTAAATTTCACACTTTTGTTTTATCAATAGGATTACCGAGTATTTTATTATATTTTGACTATATTGAAGGTACTTTTGGGACTTTTAACGCACCCACGCAGAGGATTCAAGAAATGTCCGAACCATACGAGTTCTCCCCCCTCGTTCAATTAGGTTAAACTGACGGGGATGCATTCGCATTACGGGACTATTTATTACTAGGTCTGGCAGGTTTTCCGTAGTTCAAAACTTTGACAAAGTGCGTTGCAATGAATGGAGGAACATAGCGTTATAACACGAAATTTGCAGTTAAAAACTGTGAGCGCCATTTTTCAAACACAACTTGAGATAACAAAAAATACAAAAGAGGTAATGTCAAGAAAAGGGAGAGAATTAACGAGCTTTTAACAAAGCTGTCAGCTGCATTAAATTAGTTGTAATGGACATAAAAATATGATATATGATGCTTCTCGATGAAGACGATAATAGACACTTAAAAGAAAACTTTCCGCACTTGCGCACCGACGCACCGACACACACACACACAAACGCGCGCGCGCGCGTACACGGTTACATGCACACAAAGTAATCTAGACAGCGACTGCTGAAGGAAAAAGAGCGCAAGGGCACAAAAAACAGTTCGTCTGCACTTTTCTGTGATTGTATCAATTATTTATAAAACGAGTAAAAAGCGTCACCCAACTATCAAAGTCTGCTAATTAAAGAGTAGTTATTTTTAATAAGATCGTGGATTAATATTTATGTTTGAATTTCCTAACTTGCCTTATCAAGAGATCAAATCACGACTGGAGAAAAACGGCAAGTTGCTTGGATAACGTGTTAAGTCACGAGGCCTGTTCAACGCCTTCAATCTTGTATACAAATGACCATTATGACGGTGCTGAATAAGTTCAATAACACCCCATCCCCCCCCCAAAAAAACAATTCCCATATATTAAAAATTTCTGTAATAACCCCCTTGTATACCACGTACTCCCAATTCCTTGCGCACGTGTACCAGTTACGGAAAGCATATTCCCCAGGTGAAACAATGAAACTTCAAGTTTACTCGGCAAGGCAGAACGTCGAGTACATAGGAAGTAGCGCAGGGCGCCACAACTTTCCGTAATGTAATTTTATTTTTCGCGCAGAGCTGCTCCACTTCGCTGCAAGTCGGCGCTGGGGGCGGGGGCGGGGTGGGGGCAAGTGGCCGATATGACACCAAGGTGCATTAGCACTCTCCGTGGTTTCCAACTGAGCAACTTCAAGAAGGGAAACTAACACAGAGTAATTTCGTTTTAGACCATACCAATGATATCGGTACCGTTTGAATGGCAGCTTCTTTTGAATGTTCTAATTTACTGCCAACGTTTCTTTGCGGATTAAGAGGCGTTTCGAATATCAAGCGTTTATCCAGTGGTACTTCCAGGGAACATACTATGAAAACATTAACATATACGTTTTCACCGATTTTTACAATTAATAATTGAATATATTATATTTATAAGCACACAACTAATCTCTTTTACGCGTTATTCTTATTTCACTGATATTCCTTGCGCAAAAGTTAATAAAAAACTAATTAAGTTAAGAAAGAAAACAATTTTGGGCAGTGATACAAATAAAAATTGGATTATGTTACTAAGGCAAAGCGTTAGTAAGATAATCAAATGTATAGCTATTCTGAAAAACATGATAACTATTCTCAGCTTTAAAATATAATTTTGGGCACAGCGCTCACAAATCAGCGATTCCATTCCTATTATTTCGATGCGGCTCATTTGGAACCCGTGTGCGGAGAGGAGGAGGAGGAGGAGCGCCGCCGCGCGGGCGTATGGGCGCTGCGGGCGCAACGAGCTGGCGAGCGCCATGGAAACGAAGTTTCGGGTCTGCCGCGCGGCAACGACGCGACGTGCGGTGGCGAGCAATCGGCGCGCAATCCGGTTTACCTGCGCCGCAACGACAAGTCGAAGAGAACGGCCGGTGCGGCTCTCCGTGGCTCAGTCTCGTCTCGCGTAGCGCGCCGGTGCGCGGGACGGGGGTTGGTGGCCTCATCTTTGATAACAGGAGCGCGAGATAAAATGGTGTGGTAGACGTAGCGCAGTTGGCTCATGAGTCAATTCGAGAACGAAAAATGTTGGTCGATATCGGCGCGGTCGCTTGGGAGCCCAGGCAACATTAATGTCACGGAGAATATATGTGATACGTATTGCACATTCAAACATATTACCATTATTCACTACTACGATTAAACTTTTTTTAGACTTTTTAAACAATTTTAGACGTTTTGCGGGTACACGTATGTTGCAGTTTTATGAAAATAGTATATTATATACATATATATGATAGATCGATCGATATAATGTCTCTCTATTATATATATATAATATAATATATATATATATATATATATATTATATATAATATATTTGTTCCCTTCTTGGACTGAGTTCATACTGAACGTCAATTCTACTCACATTAAGTTCCTTAATAAATTTTCGTTCAAATATACAATAAATTAAGTTTTAATAATACTCACTATTGCTCAATAACTTGAAACAAAATGCAATGACTAATTCATTATTTTTGCTAATTTTTTCAGCATAACACTTTCAATACAGCGTATGCTCTCTCAAAATAATAAACGAGGATTCGCCCACGCCCAGAAGCATTCTCGCCGTCAGTTTCTCATCCATATTCCTAGTATTGCTACGAAGCACGGCGCAGAATTACGTTAACGCTCAACGAGACGCGCGAGGATGCTTACAAGCATCGGGAGAGGGAAGCGAAAACTCTCTCGTCGCGCGAACTGTCAATCAACGCGGCGGTAACGCGAAGTAATGGGGGAGAGCGCCGCTTTGAGGCGCGCGTATCGCCGTGGGCGTCCGTTCCACTTACGGAGTAACGACGGGGGCGTCGCGCTCACGAGGGGGGAGGGGCAGAAAACCGGGCGGTGGCGAGGACGGGTCTGAGACGACATTCCTGCCAATGAGCAAACGAGTGATATGTGAACTGAATCAACTGAATGTGAACTGTAGAGTGAAGGCAAACACGTAGAATGGCACTGGTACAAGAAGAGGCTGAAGAGCGGAGGGAGAGTGAAAGACAACAAGACAGAGCAAACGGGGAGAAGATGAAGAATCTATGGAGAGGGTCGGGAGCACGGAAGAGCGAGAGGGAGGGGGGGGGCGGGAGTCGGGAGAGGCAGAGCGGGGAATGAGCTCCGGGATCAATTACTCCCGAAGGGGATCGGAAGTTGCGGCTGCGAGCCTCCTGCATAGTTGATGCGGCATTCATAACGAACGACATGTGCTTTCGACAACGCCAGCGAGATAAGGAGGCCGCTTTACTCCAGCCCTTAAGCGCGATATCCCACAAGACGCTGGGCGCGCCTCCGCCGTCGCTTGCAATTCGCCCGGATTCTAATGGAGATTCGCGGTCGCAGGCCTTTGATGTTTCAGACAGCGCTCCCGCTAATGTATGCGGAAAGGCGCGGAACACACCGACGATGAGGCCGCTTCACTCCACGCGACGGAAATACTTGCATGCTGACGCCAATTTGCCTACAGAGAAGTTGTGTCACTTGGGGCTCGCAGTTTGGATGCTTACTTCACAGGCAGAAAGATTAATAAAGGAAACTAAATATGTGAACCGTAATTCTGACCACAAAGAGCAATTTCATGAAGTTCACTTCTGAACAAATAAACAAGTCAAAGCGTCTTATTAAGAACGTTTTCCATCGCGAAAGTGTTCGCGTGCCAACCATCACAAAAGAAACGGTCAACTTCCAAGAATCCGGACTTCAAATGACAAGCAGAAGACGCTATATAACAGGACGTACAACGGCGAAACAACACAAACGTTTATTCTCAAGGCAAACACTTGTTATCTCGCAGCTTTAATCTCCATCCTAAGTTATCGTCCCTCGGCGAGGTACCGCATTTCGAAGCGCTTTCCCAGCCAACACCTGCCGAGGCAGGCGCGTTTTGGCGCTGGCGCGGAATGGAAACCACTCCCATTGGGCAGAAGTCGCGCTGCGCCGCGGGGCGGATTCCGTCGCGCAGCGTCTCGAGCGCCGGGGAAGCGGTCGATGAAGCGTGGAAGGGAAGAGATGATGGAGAGGCGCGCGCGCTCTGCTCCTTGCGCCCAGCTGCGCTCAATCGCGACAAAGAGCTCACGATAAATATATTTTTTTTAATTTAATGTTCGGACATTTGGCGCCGAGCCACGTTCGTATTTATGGGTATTATTGCAGATCTTTAGCGTCATTCCGGGAACAACGGGTCATGAATTACTAGCCGCGAAAAAAACGAAACAAAGAAATTAGAATGAACTGAAGAAAACTTGGTGGCACAGGAACAAAAATATGTTACAATGTAATATGTTTTGAGATTGAAGGAGACATATCAAAATTATATAAAATATATTTGAACTTCTAGATTCGAGAATAAAACCACACCATTTTGTAAATAAATTGGCAGTTGAGAGGCTCTACGCTACGCAATCTGCGTTGCTCAGCTAGTCGAAATTTTCACAGACAAAATGAGTTGTGGTCTCGCTGTGCATGTAAATATCACGGCGACTAATGTCGTTTATAAATATTTCAAGCCCTCGTTACGGGAGAGAGAACCGCTGTTAATTAAATTTAAAAAATGAATATGAATAACTCCGTCAACAGCCCTCGCGTAAATTTCAGGAGCGTTAATTCACATTTAACAGGATACCATGAAAAGAGTTCACACGACGGAACTGCATCGTGCAACTTCGTAGCAAATATCTCAATACAACACTGTACAATGATTTTACATTTAAAACACGATATTTTCCTCTCATGGAAATGAAGTTGTGGTAAAATCGATCATATTTCCACAAACGTACAGTCATAATCTCGTTAGAAGACGTGGCACTGACTTCCCTAAACCATTCAATAGAAAAATTATGGAATGAAGAAAACACAAGAATCGGCAAGTTTATTTTGCACTTCCTACGTGACAGGGCGCCGCTGAACATAGGGCACCGCCAGGCGCATAGCGACGAGACTGGCTGGAAGGGTGGCGGGATGGCGAACGGGAGAGGGAGGAGGGGGAGGGGGAGGGGGAACGTTTCGAACGTCCAGCACTGGGACTGAGGGATGGGAGCAGTGCGGTACGCGACTCCGGCCCAGTCCAGCCTTGCCCTATCCTACCCTGCACTGCTCTGCGCTTCCCAGGCCAGACGGCGAGATTTACAATGTCACGCTGGGACGCGAAAAGATCACATTCAATGTTATTTTCGGCCATGCTACAGTTCTGAAACTAAAAGGCTTGGCTTCTTTACAAAGACATTTACTTTTAAAACAAATAGGTCATGACAATGTTTCGTTATTCTTTCGATAGTAATTATTCAAATTTGAATGAATCAGACTCTCAACATATTTATTCGCTTATTCGATATTCACAAAATATAAAGTACTGCGTGATTTGCATTAATTATTATTATTATTATTATTATTAAAACCATTTGTCTAATAACATCTAAGTATAAAAAACAAATTATGTCCAAGAAGATTAATTGAACACACGTTGTCATCAGAAGCTTCGCATACGCCGCCTCTTGCCGATCCTCCACACGCATTTCCCGGAGCATTCCTCGCCGAACCTTCCTGGTGGCGAGTTCCACGCAGGGCTTGCGAATCTCGCGAGGCGGGCGGAGAGGGCCTCCTGGAGGGAGGACGGCGGGGCTGCCGCGCAGAGCTTCCTCCCCCGCGTCGGAAGAGAGAGAAAAAAAAGAACTTCCCAGCGCGCGGGAACTTTCGTGCGCAAGGTGCGCGCCCCCGCCGCGGCCCTTGCCGTCGTCATCGCCTCCTCCTCCTCCTCAAGTGCCAGCGGCCCGGGGACTCTGGGCCGCTGAGGCCTCAGCCCCTCCCATCCTTCCCCGCTCCACCCTCCGACGTGACCGCAGCGGCGGCGGTTAAATCTCCCGGAGATGCGCGCGACATGGCAGATGTGAGCGGCTTTGCATTTTATATAAAAAAAAAAATCGGAAGCTAAACGCGCGTCTGTTGAATAATGCTAATGGCGGAACGTTATACAAAATGAGCCCCAAGATCCATTGTGGAGCGTGCGTGGAGGACGGCGGCGCGAAGGCGAGGTTATGAAATTATGGGGCAATTGGTAAATCGTCGCCTGAATGCTTAAACATGACTCCATATCGAAGAAACGAAAGGGATGATTATTCAAAGTGAAACGTACATCAAGAACGCATTTCTCATATGTGGTCTTGTGTTATGCAGATTACTTCATCTACTAGGGAACTTTGTGGCTTTTTGCAACAAATGGTTCACGACGGAATGAACAAATTGCACTAGTCTCACACAAACTGTCTTCGTTCTACAAGGGTTTGAGCACAATCCTGTTTTCATTAAATCTCAAAGTTGATGAAAATATGATTTCGCAGGCAGATTGACACAAAACATTCTTTGGTGAACGCTAAATTTTTCCTCTACTCCGAAACCCAGCTATGAAGATACAAGAAAAAGTATGATAAATGCATTACACCGAAAAAGGAGAACTTCAATGTTTAGGAGTAGTTATGAAGAACCAAAATATAATGAAACGGTCATTCCTAGCATAGTAGAGAACAAAGTATCTTCTAGTCCCAAACGCCAGATGCTTCACCCGAATAAAGAAATTTGCATGTACTGTATCCTCTCAGTTTGCGACAACTTTGGCCATAAGCCAGGAAAGTAGGTCACTGGCACATACAATTAGGACCATCAGCCGCTGCGCCGGATCTTTCCAACCGCACCCGAGACGGCACCGCCTCTCGTCGCCACTGGCGCCGCCACGCGGCAATTCCGCCTTCGCCGCTAATCTCCTTTCCCCGCTGGATCACGCGGCTTCGAAATATAAAACGAAACACACAACCCCGCAAATCCCCGGCTCCCTCCCCCCCCCCGCTCATATAGCGTCGCAGGCGCCTTAATCGAAACACGCCGCAGTTACTCCTCGGCGACGGTGGCATCGGTAGAGAGACGACGGCGGAGGCAGTGATGGCTGTGGCTGAGACGGAAGGGTAGTGGCAATGTCGGAGGTGGCAGTGAAGACGGTGGCGGAGGAGGAGGCGGCGGCGGCGAAGGCTATGTGCGGAGCCGAACAGAGGCGTCCCCATCCGAGATGTCTATAAATGGAAAACGCTCGAGTTCGCCCCACCCCCGGCGTTCCTCGCGGAGAGAGGGGGCGGGGCGGGCGCCGGAGAGGGGCTCTAATTACGGCTTGTCGCGGCGGCCGCGCAGGGCGGAGGAGATGCGCGGAGGAGATAGGGGGCGGGTGTGAAGATGAGCCCGCTTGAGATACGGCGCCAGAGGGCCGTTGGAGGCCGGACAGGCGCCCGGGGAGCGAGGGAGCGGGCGCCGCGGCGCGGGGGCGGGGGATTAGCCGCAAGTGAATAGAGGAGCGAGCTCACCGGAGGCGGCGGGGTCACCTGGGGAGCTGGCGGCGAGGTGAGTTCAGTGTCAGGTGAAGGCGGCCTACCCAGTGAGAAGAAAATCCGCAAGGGCGCAGACGCACGAAATGATGAAAGTCACGACAAAAGATAGAGTTCTTAAATTAGAGGAGAGAAAAAAAAGAGATACCGTGGGACAATCTGTTCACTGAATGAGACATGTTCATTGGAACTCAAAGAAAATACCTTCCGAGTGAGTGATTTAAATTGAGATGAGTCATAACTGATGATAAAAATTCTTTAATGCACACCGCAGTGGTCAATGAAATGTACATTAGCTATGGTACCGTCGGTGATATCAATTTGAATTTTTTCTATTAAGAGAAACCTTAGTACATTACTATCACAGTGATAAACGACTGCGCAACTCTCTTCGTCCACCTCCGCACCCAATCAGCTGTTTCGACCACCTCGACCGATTCACCGCCGCGCACCGAAGAAGCGCAACGGTGGCAGGCGAACGCAAGCAGCCGCGACGCGCGGGCGGGGCTCCTCCTTTGTGGGCGGCCCCGGGCGACTTGTCCGACCCGTCGCGGCGGGGGGCCGCTGATCGATCACCGGGCACCCGCAGGCGCTGGGAACGGCGCCGCGCTGCACCTGGCGCGCCGCGCGGGCGCGAGGGGGCGTCTGCGCCGCTGCGATGCCCGCGGGGCGGGCACGTGAAAGGAAATTGTTTCGGAATCGCCCGCGATTAATTTGGGGCCGGAGCCACGGCAGCAATAGTTTGGACGGTTGGATACACTGGAAAGACAGATATAAGGATACTAAATTCTCAAGAAAGAACAGATTCTATGAAGGAATATAAGGAGTTGTGAATACTATTATTTTTCTGAGATACGAACTTGCAAGCAATGTATCTTCCTTGTCCTACTAATAAAGTCCATGAGTCATACAATAATTTCATTCATGAAACTAAAAAGTAGGCTTTAAGATTAATTGTAAACCAGTTCCCACATTAAGAAAATTGCGTTGCGATAAGAGCATGTCTAGCTTTCTGTATCACTGAACAAATTATAAATATTTATTCCTGTCATAAAACCTATGACGTCCTGACAATCTGCAAATGATTTGTAACTGTCGAATCTTATAAGAAGAAATATTACTTTCCTGACAGACAACAGCAAAATCATAGGAACGGCTTTCCATTGAAAGAGCCCAGTGTCGAAAAGTCCCCCCCTGCGACGAGGAGCAGTCAGCTCAGAGAATAAGAGCGGAAGAGGCCACGGCGCCGCCGAAGTCCGCGGCAGTCGGCCGCCTAAAGCCCGCGCTTCTTCACCCAGGGCGGTCGGGCGCGCGGGAGAACCTGTTCGGGTCGCGAACCCGTAATTTTCAATCTCCATCTGCGCGTCGTCGCGGCGCGGCGCGGCGCGGCCCCCGGGAGGGTTAGGAAGGAGGGGCGGCGCTCGAATAGGTGGGCGGGCGGGCGGCGCGAGGCGAGGCGCCTGCCTCCAGGGGGGCCCTAGCTCTCCTCAGAGGGAGCCCTGCGTCAAAGGAGACTTAATGAACTCGTCGGAAGAAGCATTATGTCGTATAGATTCATATCTCTGCGAGAAGAGCCCTGTAACTTCGTTTTACGGAGGGGGAGGAGAGGCGGCGGGGCGTGGGCGTGGGGCCGATCGCATGGGACCCCAAGACGCGGAACGGGGCCGTCTGACGTAGCAGGGCGTTCGAGGCAACGCGCGCAAGTGGCTTGAGAACCTACGACACCAGCGATAGCGAATGCCGGGATTCAAAAAGGGCACGAACGAGGGGAAAGAAAAGGAGCAAGAGATTCGTCAGGAGAGTGAGACGAAATCCAGACGCAGAGAAGGCATGAAGGAAATACAATAAAACGATGAGAGAGGAAGATTCAGGGACGAGCAACATCAATTAAATTTATAGACCGAGGAAAATCACACAGTACAATAATAAGAAAAATTATAAGATATTCAAAGAAAAGTTGTGCGCCTTTGGGTGAAAACCCAGAGCAATTATGCAAATATACTAAGAGACAAAAGGGGCAATCAATCAGGAAAACAATGCATGAACGGATTACTTGTTCTTTAAACTCACTTCTAAAAACTCTCTTCCTCTAGAATTTTTAACATATTCTCGGACATCTCTTCATTTTCCTTTTCCACACCAAAGGACACGATTTTATGACTTTTGTGACAACACACATCTAACTTTACTTTCAGGTTTAAGTAACGAGAGAAGAGTTCACACGTTACTTTTTAGCACCTTTGACAATGAAGACTTTGGAAATGTCCATTCAGCCCATTTCCGTAAAGAAACCTTACACCCTCACCATGTAAAACGACGTGACGAGCACGCTATAACGTGTAAAAATGAATAGAATTAACACGATCTCCGAGGCTTTCCTTCGCTCTACTTGCTGCCTTTGCAGACGACCGTCAACTGCTCTTCTGCGCAGAAAGACGAACGCGAGACTTCCAACATAATGTGCTTAAAACCAGTTGAGGCTGGGAATGGAGGTGCAGGTTGGACACTCTTTACCAGGCGAAAACATACGGTCGAGATATTTTATCTCGACTACGGCGGCCAACTTTTAAACACCACTTTGCAAGGAAAGTGAGAACGGAGGGACCGGACGGCGCGGAACTGGGCCGAGCAACACAAGGCAAGGGATGAAAAATGTAAGTACATTTAAACGTCCATGTAAAACAACTTTAAGCTTGTTCTCCTATTCGTAAAACTTCCGGGGAGCAGTTGGCGAGTCGTGAGAGCGAGGGCGGCGCGGCGAGACCCGTTCTTCCAGGAAATCGTCTCGTGGGATCCGAACCGGCGAGGCGGCCCCTCGGGATATATCCGCGTCCAGGCGGCAGGTGAGGGAATATGGGACAAAGACGGAAAAAGAGAAGAGATTCAGGGTGAGCTATGGAAAAAGAAAAGGAAGAGTGTGGCAATGGAAGAAAAAAAAGACAATGTATTAAACGATGGTGCAAATTCAGGGACATTGTAGGCATTCTGGATTCAGAAAGAACCCAAAACACCACAAGCAAGATTGAGTCCCAGAAACCGATACAATTGGTAGTAAAGCACTGGATATCGGTTATCAAAATTAATCAAGTATTACAGCGGTGAACGTGAAATATTCGTACACACTCATCGGAAATGGTGGTAATGTGCGAGGGCTACGATGCCTACCGCGGCCAGGTGGAAGGAAGAGGAGAGCGAGAGGACGAAAAAAGAACAGCACAGAAAGGGGCGTGGCGCGGCGCGGCGCCTGCGAGACCCTGCGGCACGGGAGCGCGCGGGCGGCGCTCCGCCGGCTCTTCCGCGCCACCGATCAAGACGGCCGCGCCGACCGCGCGCGTGCACGGCACGGGCGCTTACGCAGACCGGCGCTCTTTGGAAATCGCACTTTGGGAGAGGCAGGGCGGTACACTGCGCGGTAATCGAGTTGCTATCACTAGCCGCGCCTCTCGAAATGGACACAGACGGACACGTAGATGAATTTGCAAAAGACGGTACAAATAAGCAAAAAGTACACAATGTTTTCCAATAGTTTATCTACACCGCTAAGCTTCCACTTCGCCTTTCTATATGAAGTTTGGTTCTATTCTTATACAAATTTTACCGGGGAATTAATTATTTTTCGACACTTGTCCATACAAGTCGTGAAGAAACAACCATATGCGATACCTCCCATACACGTGGCAATCTCTATATTGTATAGTTCCCTCCTTAAGAAACGAAATACACAGACGAACTATTCGCGACGCCGTCTATTTATTCCCATCCCTCATTTCTTTCTTCCACAGTCCTCCGCTGCCGTTGCGGCTTCTCCCCGCAGTCGCATTGTTCTGCGAGCCACAGCAATCACAGCGGTGGCGGCGGCGGGGGCAGGGGCGCGCGCCCGTGAATAGATTCGGATTTGCAGCGCACGGCCACCCGGCAGTGAAGGATGAGCGCTCGGCTGATGCATGGGGGGCGCAACTGCACTGTATCAAACTACGAGGAGCGATTATTACGCATCGACAAACATCTATATATATTGCGAAAAAGAACAGATGAAAAATGGCAGACGGTGCGACTCATTTGACGTTCCGCTGGCTTTTGAAGTAGGTTTTTTAGAGGTGTTCGGAACTGTCCACTCAATACAAGTTGTTTTAACATATCTAAAAGCAGATAAGAGTAGTATTTTCTACTGCCTAAGGACCATGATTGATATTTTGCGAATATGATTAGCACGGTCTCGGAGCCAGAAAAAGAACAAGGTTCAAAAAGCAAAGTCCGCATACAAAATTGTGATAGGGATGGAACGATAAACAGGTAGAAGATTAAAACATCTACCTGTACTACAAGAACAAGCTATTCTATTTTTCTTATGGAAAGGGCCCTTCCATCAAATTCACAACACTTATGTAGTTTGTGAGAGAAGACACTGGACTGAATGGCAGAGGGACACCTAATGAATGAAACCCACACACAAAAGAAGGTAAAAAAAAAGTTCTAAAAATCTTACAAGTCACCTTGTGCGTCGCGTTCCAGCCCGGAGCACCCGATGTGCAAAAGCTATCTACCCGCTACACCGCAAGTCCCGCCCCCGCCCAGTTCAATTTCGATAATGAGACCCTTCGGCCGGAGGGCCGTCGACCCGAGCCTTTCAAACGGGCGGTCGAGCAGATACCAAGAAAAAGTATGAGAAAATGCCATTACACCGAAAAGAGAGAACTTCAATGTTTAGAGTATTATGAAG
This sequence comes from Gryllus bimaculatus, assembly GCA_017312745.1. Classification (NCBI taxonomy): domain Eukaryota; kingdom Metazoa; phylum Arthropoda; class Insecta; order Orthoptera; family Gryllidae; genus Gryllus; species Gryllus bimaculatus. The sequence goes on from BOPP01000129.1 coordinate 265,717, forward strand.
AACCAAAATATATGAAACGTCATTCCGCCATAGTAAGAACAAAATATCTTCTAGTCCCAAACGCCAGATCTTCACCCGAGATAAAGAAATTTGCATGTAGTGTATCCTCTCAGTTTGCGGACAACTTTGGCCATAAGCCAGGAAGTCAGGTCACTGGCACATACAATTAGGCCATCAGCGCTGTGCCGGATCTTTCCAACCGCAACCCGAGGACGGCACCGCCTCTTCGTCGCACTGGCGCCGCCACGGGCAATTCCGCCTTCGCCGCTAATCTCCTTTCCCCGCTGGATGACGCAGGCTTCGAAATATAAAACGAAACCACACAACCCCCGCAAATCCCCGGCTCCCCCCCCCCCCCGCTCAGTATAGCGTCGCAGACGCCTTAAATCGAAACATGCCGCAGTACTCCTCGGCGCGGTGCCACGGTAGAGGAGACGACGCGGAGCAGTGATGGCTGTGGCTGAGACGAAGCGTAGTGGCAATGTCGGGTGTGGCAGTGAAGCACGTGTGGCGGCGGCGGCGCGGCGGCAGGAGGAGGAGGAGAGAGAAGAGGAGGAGAGGAGGCGGGAGGCGGTGTGCGAAGCCGAACAGAGGCGTCCCCGTCCGAATGTCTATAATGGAAAACGCTCGAGTTCGCCCCACCCCCGGCGTCCTCGCGGGGGCGGGGCGGCGCGCCGAAAGGGGCTCTAATTACGGCTTGTCGCGCGCGCGCAGGGCGGAGGAGATGTGCGGAGGAGATAGGGGCGGGTGTGTTGAAGATGAGCCCGCTTGAGATTAAAGCGCTAGAGGGCCGTTGGAGCCGGACAGGGCGCCGGGGAGCGAGGGAGCGGTCGCCGCGGCGGCGAAGGGGGGCGGGGGATTAGCCGCAACGTGAATAGAGGATGCAGCTCACGAGAGGCGGCGGGGTCAACCTGGGGAGCTGGCGGGGGGTGAGTTCAGCGTCAGGTTGAAGGCGGCTACCCAGTGAGAAGAAAATCCGCAAGGGCGCAGACGCACGAAATGATGCAAAGTCACGACAAAAAAATAGAGTTCTTAAATTAGAGGGAAGAAAAAAAAGAGATACCGTGGACCAATCTGTGCACGAATGAGACATGTTCATTGAAACTCAAAGAAAATACCTTTCCGAGTGAGTGATTTAAATTTGAGATGAGTCATAACTGATAGATAAAAAATTCTTTAATGCACACGCAGTGGTCCAATGAAATGTACATTAGCTATGGTACCGTCGGTGACTATCAATTGAATTTTTTCTATTAAGAGAAAACCTTAGCTAGCGAATTAACGTCAGTGGGCCACAGTGAGTAAACGACTGCGCAAACTCTCTTCGTCCACCTCCGCACCCCAATCAGCTTTTCGACCCACCTCGACCGATTTCAACCCGCCGCGCACCGTAAGAAGCGCAACGGATGGCAGGGCGAACGCAAGCAGCCGCGAAACGCGGGGCGGGGCTCCTCCTTTGTGGGCGGCCCCCGGGCGACTTGTCCGAGCCCGGTCGCCGGCGGGGGGCGCTTGATCGCATCACCGGGCACCCGCAGGCGCGGGAACGCGCCGCGCTGCACTGGCGCGCCGCGCGGCGCGAGGGCGTCTGCGCCGCTGCATGCCGCGGGGCGGCACGTGAAAGGAAATTGTTTCGGGAATTCGCCCGCGATTTTAATTTGGGCCGGAGGCCACGGCAAGCAATAGTTTGGACGGATTGATACACTGGAAGACAGATATAAGGATACTAAAATTTTTCTTCAAAAAGGGGAAAAAGGAAAAAAAAACAGGGGGGGAAAAAATTCTTTATGGGGAAAGGGGGGGGGAAAAAAAATAAATTTTAAGGGGGGGAAAGTTGTGAATACTTATTATTTTTTGAGATACGAACTTGCAAGCAATGTATTCTTGCCTTGTCCTAACTAATAAAAGTCCATGAGTCATAATATAATTTCATTCAAAAACTAAAAAGTAGCTTTAAATTAATTGTAAACCAGTTCCACATTAAGAAAAATTGTGTTGCGATAAGAGCATGTCGAGCTGTTCCTGTATCACTGACACAAATTATAAAATATTCGTATTCCTGTCATAAAACCTATTGACGTCCTGACAAATCTGCAAATGATTTGTAACTGTCGAATCTTATAGAAGAAATATTACTTTCCTACAGACACAGCAAAATCATAGGAACCGGCTTTCCATTGAAAGAAGCCCAGTGTCGAAAAGTTCCCCCTTTGCGACGAGGAAGCAGTCAGCTCAGTAGAATAAGAGCGAGAGGCCACGGCCGCCGGCCGAAGTCCGCGCAGTCGGCCGCCTTAAGCCCGCGCTTCTTCACCCAGGGCGGTGTCGGCGCGCGGAGAGAACCTGTTCGCGTCGCGAACCCGTAATTTATCAATCTCCATCTGCGCGTCGTTCGCCGCGCCGGGGCGCGCGCGGCCGGTCCCCGTGAGGGTTAGGAAGGAGGGGCGGCGCTCGAATAGGGTGGGACAGGGCGTTGCGGGACGCGAGGCGAGGCGCCTGCCTCCAGGGGGGGCCCTAGCTCTCCTCAGAGGGAAGCCCTGCGTCAAAAGGAGACTTAAATTGATCTCGTCGGAAGAAGCATTATGTCGTATAGATTCATATCTCTGCGAGAAGAGCCCTGTTAACTTCGTTTTTACGGCAGGGGAGGAGAGGCGGCGGGGCTGAGCGGGGCGTGGCGTGGGCCGATCGCAGGGACCCAAGACCGGAACGGGGCCGTTGACGTAGCAGGGCGTTCGCAGGCAACGCGGCAAGTGCTTGAAGAACCTACGACACCAGCTTAAATAGCGAATGCCGGGATCAAAAAAGGCACGAACGAGGGGGAAGAAAAGGAAGCAAGAGATTCCGGGCAGGAGAGTGAGACGAAATCCAGACGCAGAGAAGGGAAGGAATACAATAAACGAGTGAGAGTGAGTGAGAGAGTGTGCGAGCGAGCAACATCAATTAAATTTATAGACCGAGAAAATCACACAGTTACATAATAAGAAAAAAATTATAAGCATATTCAAAGAAAGTTGTGCGCCTTGGGTGAAAAACCCAGAGCAAAAAAAAAAAAAAAAAAAAAAAAAAAAAAAAAAAAAAATTTATGCAAATATTACTAGAGACAAAAGGGGCAATCAATCAGGAAAACATGATGACGGATTACTTGTTCTTTAACCTCACTTCTAAAAACTCTCTTCCTCTAGAATTTTACATATTCTCGGAAACACTACTCATTTTCCTTTCCACACAAAGACACGGATTTTATGACTTTTTGACAAACACACATCTATAACTTTACTTTCAGGTTTAAGTAACGAGAGAAGAGTTCACACGTTACTTTTTAGCACCTTTGACATGAATACTTTGTGGCTTTGGAAATGTCCATTCAGCCCAATTTCCGTAAAGAAACCTTACACCCTCACCATGTAAAAACGACGTGACGAGCACGCCATAACGTGTAGAAGAAAATGAATAGAATTTAACACGATCTCCGAGGGCTTTCCCTTCCTCTACCTTGCTGCCTTTGCAGACGACCGTTCAACTGCTCGTGCTGCGCAGAAAGACGAACGCGAAGACTTCCAACATAATGTGCTTAAAAACAGTTGAGGGGCTGGGGTGGAGCGTGCAGTTGGACACTCTTTACCAGGCGAAAACATGACGGTCGAGATATGTTTATCTCGACTACGGCGGCCAAACTTTTAAACACCACTTTGCAAGGAAAGGTAGAACGGAGGACCCGGACGGCGCGAACTTGGCGAGCAACCAAGGCAAAGGATGAATAAATGTAAGTTACATTTAAACGTCCGGTGTAAAACAACTTTAAGCTTGTTCTCCTATTCGTAAAACTTCCGGGAGCCAGGTGGCGAGTCGTGAGAGCGAGGGGTCGGCGCGGGCGAGACCCGTTCTTTCCAGGGAAATGGTTGTCTTGGATCCGAACCGGCGAGGGCGCCCCCTCGGCTAATATCCGCGTTCCAGGCGGCAGGTGAGGGAATATGGGACAAAGACCGGAAAAGAGAGAAGAGATTCAGGGTGAAGCTATGGAAAAAGAAAAAGGAAGAGTGTGCAATGGAAAGAAAAAAAAAACAATGTATTAAACGATGGTGCAAAATTCAGGACATTGTAGGCATTCTGGAATTCAGAAAAAAGATCCCAAAACACCACAAGAAAGATTGAGTCACAGAAACCGAGTACAATTTGTAAGTAAAGCACTGGATATCGTATCAAAATTAATCAAGCATTTACAGCGGTGAACGTGAAATATCGTTACACACTCATCGAAAATGGTGGTAACGCGCGCAGGGCCGATACGTACGCGCGCACAGTGGAAGGAAGAGGAGAGCGAGAGGACGAAAAAGAACAGCACAGAAAGCGGGCTGGGTGGGCGGCCGCCTGCGAGACCCTGCGCACGGGAGCGCGCGGGGGCCGCTCCGCCGGCTCTTCCGCAGCCAACGATCCAAGCACGCCGCGCCGAACCGCGCGCGTGCACGCACGGGAGCGCTTACGCAGACAGGCGCTCTTTGGAAATCGCACGGGGAGAGGCAGGGCGTGCACTTGCGCGGTAATCGAGTTGCTATCACTAGCCCGCGCACCTAGGTATTGTGGGAATCTCTTTACGTTAGATGGAGAACAGGAGCGCCTCTCGAAATGGACACAGACGACACGTTAATGAATTTGCAAAAAGACGGTTACAAAAAGCAAAAAGTACACAATGTTTTCCAAATAGTTTATCTACACCGCTAAGCTTCCACTTCGCCTTTCTATATGAAGGTTTGGTTCTATTCTTATACAAATTTTTACCGGGGAATGTAATTCATTTTTTCGGGACACTTGTCCATACAAGTCGGTGAAGAAACAAACCATATGCGATAACCTTCCCATACACTGCAATCTCGTATATTGTATAGTCACCTCCTTAAGAAACGAAATACACAGGACGAACTATTCGGCGACGCCGTCTATTTCATTCCCATCCCTTCATTTCTTTCTTCCACAGTCCTCCGCTGCGTTGCGGCTTCTCCCCGCAGTCGGCATTGCTTCTGCGAGCCACAAGCATCACACGGCGGCGGCGGCCGGCGGCGGCGGCGGCGCGGGCGGCGGCGGGCGGCGGGGCGGGGGGCGCGCGCCCGTGAAAATAGATTCGGATTGCAGCGCACGGCCACCCTTGCCAGGAAGGATGAGCGCTCCGGCTGATGCACGGGAAGAGCGCAAACTGCACTGTATCAAAACTACATGGAGCGATTTTTTACGCATCGACAAATCTATATTATATTGCGAAAAAGAACAGGATGAAAAATGGCCAGACGTGCGAACTCATTTTGACGTTCCGCTGGCTTGAAGTAGGTTTTTTTCCAGCTCTTCGAAAAACTGTCACTCATACAAGTTGATTTAACATATCTAAAAGCAATAAGAGTAGTATTTTCTAACTGCCTAATGACCATGATTGATATTTTGCCCAATATGATTAGCACGTCTCGGAGCCAAGAAAAAGTTAACAAGATCCAAAAAGCAAAGCCGCATACAAATTTGATAGGGATGGAACGATAACAGCAAGGATTAAAAACATCACCTGAACTAAAGAACAAGCTATTCTATTTTTCTTATGGAAAAAAAAGGGCCCTTCCATCAAATTCACAACACTCATGTAGTTTTGAGAAAAAGGACCACTGGACTCAATGCCTAGAGGGACACCTAATGAATGAACCCACACACAAAGAAGGTAAAAAAAAAGTTCTAAAATCTGACAGGTTCAACCTTGTGCGTCGCGTTCCAGCTGGAGCACCCGATGTGCAAAAGCTATCTACCACTACACCGCAGCCCCGCCCCCGCCCAGTTCAATTTCGATAATGAGACCCTTCGGCCGGAGGGCCGGCGAACCCGAGCCTTTCAAACGGGCGGTCGCCCGAGGCGCTGGGCAAAGGGCCGGCTTACGGGCACGGGCCGCCCCTGCCAGTCAACGCAGCCTTTCAAAGACGAAGCGACGGCGGTCACTGCGAACACGCGCAACCTCCATATGTTCCCGCGCGGCCGGCGGGTAGGCGCGGGGCGGCGCGGGGGCGGGGCGGGCGC
>BOPP01000129.1:271780-293354 GCA_017312745.1 Gryllus bimaculatus
GGGCGCTCTCCAATTCCCGGCTCTATTTCCTGGGAGCAGTCGCGGAGGCGGAGGCGGTGCGCAGTCGAGCCGCCAACCCCGGGCCTTCCACGTTGCCCCTGAGGTGCGGCAAAGGGCGGCGAACAGGGAGTCGACGGGATGAAGTGTTTGCGCCGGTGCGGGGCAAAAGTTGAAGATGGAAGAAACTCGCTCTCGGGATGAGAAAAATCACGTGACAGCCAATAGAAAGGAGTGTCTTAAAATGAAATTCTGACAGAAAACGCGAGAGACAACACAATATTGCAGAGAAAAAAGGAAAAGATGATGGAAATTTCAAACAAGAAAGTAAACTACTAAATTTAGGATCTAAATTTATAAGAGGAAAGAAAAGAGAAGAGTTGCATTCGATCTGCAGAGAAAGAAGAGACAACGCAACGAATATAGCTGTGTGTCCGAGGAGAGCCATGCATGTGATGACGAACCGTAAATTGACAATGCGTATTGCATGAATATTCAGGAGGGTGCGCTTGCTTTTATTAATGTACGGGATTGCGTGGACACAGCAAATAGAATAGATGGTGGGGATCATACATCAGGGATTCGAATGGAAATAAATGAATGTAGATGTTAAGGTTCTAGTATAATACGATGTAAGGGCAACTTGAAAAGGAAGGTGGTAAGAGATTGGTCGACCACTGTCCTGTCAGTCCATCTGAAACGATGAGTTTATTGAAATCATCCAAGCTTCACGAAAGAGTGACTAATGAGCATAAAGGATTCAGTATATGACAAGTAAAAGTTTCAACCTAATGCATGTGGCTTGTGTACAATTAAAATTCAAATAAACTCATTATATTGAGTTCCAGCTCAATATAATCAGAATATCTTTGACGCATTTCACAACAGAACACAGTCACATGAGATAATTGCATGAATGAAAACTATTCAACACTGCATACCTATTGACCGATTGAAAAAAAAAATGTTAAAAAGTTCACAGGGTTGTTAAAAATAAGTGGCATTATATGGCAGGATATTTACAGCAACATATATAAAAGGTTTTGTAAAGTCCTTTCGGTAGTCCGAAGGGAGAAAGTGAAGAGCAATACTCGCAACAAACCACAATGATAAATATACGTATATACATTTCCAAGCGCAAAAAATTAATGTCCCAGAACAGCATTTTAAGAGCAGGGTTCGTCAGTGCCTATCATACTAACAGAGCAAAAACAGAAACAGGCAGCTCCAGATATAACAGGGATGGTTGCGTAACCAAATGCCCACGGCCACCCGCGCAGGCGAGGCCGATGCGGGGGAGGAACCGCGCCACGTGCCTGCGTCGCCAGCAGCTGCTCCCACCCCCGCGACGTGTGCGTGGGAAGCGCCTCCCTGCGAGCACTTAGGCGGGAAGGGACTCGTCGTCGCCTTCCGAATCCGCCCACGTTCCTTCCCCTCACGCGCCGCACTCGGAATGCGAAAGGGGCTATCAATAAAAGATGCTCCCATAGTGAGGCTCGGACACTCCTATAGCGCCGCTCTTCATGCACGCAAATTTCACCCTTTGGAGGACTAACAGGAAACTGCATTATCGACCACACGGTGAAGATTCAAAATTTGCAGCATTTTCAGAAGATGCTTTACAATAGTGAACGCAGGACGGTTTGATATAACAATAACTATGGGCTCAACCTTTAACAGTTAATGATGCAAAGGTTTCGTAAGGAAAACCATTTCAAGTTACAACTATTTACGACAATTATGCTACACACGGCATTATAACATGCCATCTCAAAACATATAACCATCATTTGTCTAAAGACAAAAGTCATGTCTACGATGAACAATACACTAAAATACAAGGGGACAGAAAATAAATGTGTGTACATCTGTCGAAAAAATATATGGCACTTCGCAAATAAGTCACAATACCTTACATGGTTGAAATATAGAGTCGGAGGATCACGCAAACTGTCAATATTTAGGCATTAGGTTTAAAGATTTCAAATATTTACGAAATAAAGGGGAGAATATTAATCACTCTTCGTGTTTCATCAATAAAATGAACTGATAACACAAAATAATACTTTACCGATTTTTTCGAGATTTGGAAAGGAAAGAAGGATTCATTAAATTAAAAATGAAAAAGTGGGACTGAAATGAACATACTTCAGTAGAAATATAAAAATTAGGCAACTAGGCAAACGAAATGTAAAGAATGAGTTAAAACTAAACGAAAGCAAAGTAAGAAATTGTGAAGAATAGACGTGCATACTAAGTATCCTTTTAGCATGCTAAGTTTTTACTTGGCGGTTAATATTTTAATTATGCGTTGCTATTTTCATTTTCTTCATTGTATTCTTTTTGAATTTACTTAAATATGCTCGCTTAAGTACACAAAAAAGTTAAAGAAATAAAAATATACATTCACATATCCCCAAAGGACGTTATGACAATATTATCAAACTTGCACAAAACAACACCCACCTCACTATCCCACTACGATCACGTCTCAAGAAAAGTGTCCGTGGAAGGGCGAGGGCGAGAAAGGAAAGAGCGAGGAGCTCCGGGGCGGGGGGATGGTCGTGGACGCGGGGCGGCGGGCCAGCCACCATTCCTCGCGGGCACCTGGCGGGCGCGCCAGGCGATTTATCCGCCTTAGCCCGGGCATTTGTTCTCCCGCCCACGCGACACCTGCGCGGCCGCTGAAGACGACAGCCCCTCCCCCGCCCCGCCCACGCACGTCCCGCCCGCCGTAATTTCACCCTCCGCTGCACGCATAGGGGCACCCGTGGAGAAGAAGGGAACGAAATTAAATTGAAACATTTTTAGGCGGCGGGTCTTCAACATCACCTACACCTCTACGGTATACGTAACAGAAATTCAAGGCGATGAAAGTGACAGCTGACAGCGTGTGTTCGCCAGATTTACTTCCTCCATATTTCTATACTTTTTGAAGAAGAAGAAGAAGAAGAAGAAGCCGTATTATTAGAGAGTGTTATAAGCAATACTCACTAGGTAGACGTCTACAAAGTAAAATACCTCTAGACTACTGAAATTTCCCATCAATCCGTAACCGATTAACATTCTGACCATTTCAATTATTTTCTGGACTACCCATGGGTATCAAAGGCGTCTTATTTTCAGTCGTACGCTTTATTTGGAATGCACTGTTTTCCAAAGACTAATTTGATTTGAACAGAGGTTGGAAGAGTTGTCATTACAATTTCGTCAAATAAAATCGCGAATCAAATAATTTTTGGGATGTAAGTCTTACACATTTTGGAGAAGAACTGATTGCAAAGGGTTTCTAGATAAACCTCTGGCCATGAAATCACGCCCACGTTTCCTGCACGCAGAGCTCGGGTAGGCTAGCATTTCAACGCCGGCGCCGGCACCGGCACTCTCGTAAAAATCGCTCCCCTGGGGGAGGTACCTTGGATCTGATTAACTGGGACGCCGTTGAATCGCGTTTGAACTTTTTACAACATCCGCTATCGCGATGTTATGGCACGAGTTTTATACGCAATCTTCCCTTCCCGCGTCAGCACAGCATTCCGGCTAAATCGAGTAATGTCTGAAAGACCAAACCCACTTTGCCAAATAAAAGTGCTTATAACCGCGTCTGCCCGGATGCCGGAAATGAAATAATATAATGTGTGCGACTGGAGGTTTATTCCAATTTTACGTACACAATAGAAACCTAAGGGATGCAGCGCATTCATGATCCACATATTCCTTTCCATTTAAATACGAGCAGCTCAGGTTTAGAAAGTTCCAAAAACTGTTTTCCAATAAAGTTAACAGGTCAGAGAGGGCAAATTAAGTAATTAAATACTTAAACAATCGGCGCAGTGTGACTAACAAATACTTCTTTTTCGTCTAGTAGCACTTTATAAATCAGACACTTTGTAATTCAATTTTTTTCCCCAAGAATGCTCGGAACCAGTATCTTGAAGTGGAGCAGCTACAAATTCCACAAAGTGAGATTTTCGGTGAATTTTATAATACAATTACAGTTTCGATATCCGTCACTTAGTTATTCAGTTACTCTCATTTACAGCTCGCGTTCTCAAGGCTGTCCAGGGCCCTTGTTCTCCTCGCAGTGGCGCCGGGCCGCGCCGCACGCACGTCCAGTCGCTAAAGATCACGCGGATGAGCCTGGGGTCTACGGGATCGGCAGTGCAGTTGCGTCCCACTCGACGGCGCCGGGCGCCCCGGACGGCTGCCCTGCCTCGCGCTGCGCTGCAGATGAAATCTCACGCCGCTGCCCCTTTGCCATTCAAGCATTCTATTCGCAGAGACGGAGCTGCTAACATCTTTCAATGGATGTTTTCATTCTACGGCATGATGATTTCAAAGCTTTCTAAACTTTCTGGGAAGAAATGGCAAACTAAATGTATAACATGGTTGAAATGTCCTTGTCTTTTGCGATTACTTGAGACGTCGAAATGCATTCTAGATGTTTAAGTACTGTTGGTAAATCTTTATCCAAACATTAAATCAGGATAAATAGATTTTAAAGAAAATATCGTGTACTTATCATGCACAATTACTACTGAAAATCGTAAAAATAACTAAGGAAAATATGAATAACATTTTAAAATTATTGAACAGCGTGCTAAATGTTTTATTATTTGTGCGGAATTATTCCGAATTCCCTAATACAATTAGAGTTTTTGTAGTAGCAAATAAGATAAACAAGTGTTAATATCCATGAAGAGCTTGGCTCTAGATAGACCAATGCCACACAGAGTTCTTTACGAGAAATGAGGAGGTTAAGATATCAATTCGACATCCCTTCTCACAGAGTTAGTCTTATTTTGTCGAAATTGTGGCAGAGGTTTATCTACACCGAAGCTCTTCATATAGAGGAAAACGCACACAAAATCCTTTAATACTCAACTAACTTAAATAAAACTTCCACTTATTTTTTTCGGACTGAAAATGCACACGAGTACATTCTGTCGTGACAAGAGTTCATTGTATCAGAACGAACATATACGATTTCATACCATTCTCAACGTAGTTTATTTCAAAATCCATATTTATTTTTTAATGCCCCAAACCGACTGAACACCATTATAAAGCAAGGTGAATGAAGGACTTACAGCTAGCACTTAATTCAATCGATACAAACCCACGCATTAAAAGGGGAAGGTAAGAAAAGAAAAACAAAACCCCGAACAAAATAAACGCAAATGCACCAAATATAAAACACAAAGTTGCAATTTAGTCGCCATAAAAAGTGATCTCCTGCTTCACCACCACGAAAGAACCCCGTCGGACCGCACAGGGGCTCCGCCGGCGCCTGAGGGCCACGCACAGCCGCGAAGTGCGTTCATCGCGTCCCCGCGCGCACGTCCTCCCCATAAAGAAAGCGGTAGGCTGCGCTGCCGCCGAGCGCGGGGGCGGGGCCTCTTCGGCGGGAGGAGCGGGCGGCGCTACGCCCGCGCCGTCATCGCGGGCGCAAAGTAAGGGGGAACCGGAGAAAAGCAGATGCGGCGGCAACCCCGGCGGTGATAATGAAGAAGGCGTTTGGCGGAGGGCGGAGATGAGAGGAAAGGGAGCGGTAGTTAATAGAGGAGCAGGTGGAAGGGAGCAGAAAGAATCCAAGACGGAAGGACTGTAAGTAGTCTCAAGCGGCATAGCCCTCATAGAAAGATCAAGGCAGGCCAAGAACAATAGACCGCAAGCGCAACGCAAACGGTCAGATCGTGCGGAACGGCGCTTGCCGTGGGCTCCCGTGGGAGCGGGTGCGGCCGCGGGTGCGGGATGAGCGGCGTCAGCCAGGGCTCAGAGGGCGAAGCGTGCGCTGCGGCAAACACTGCGACAAGCGCGCCTCCGCGACCCGCGAATGGAAGGGCTCGAAAGGGCGACGCGCGGATGAGCGCCGACGAGCGGGGGATGGGGACGTCGAGTAGATGGGCAATCAAGGTGGGTACGGTCGCGTGCAGGGCGGGAAAGAATGGAACTTGGAAGAGAAGAAGGCGGATAAAAGCAGTGCGAGTCGAGGCTTGGCTGGCGGGATAGATGGGGTTTGGGTGGGGCGCAGGATTGGACTGAGGCGATGGACGGAACGGTCGGGCTACGAAGCAGCACAGAGTGGGGAAGAACGACGGCGGAGGAGGGTGTGGTACGGGGAGGCACAATGGGACAGAGAATGGGGTATGTGGAGTGAGATGGGGTGGTGAGGGTGAGGTTGGGGGGGGGGAGTGGCCGGGATGGTTGAGGCGGAGAGGTGGGGCGGTGGTGGTGGACAGGGCGGAGAGGAGGTGACATGGTGAGGTGGGGCGGGGCGGGGATCGGTCTGCTCTGGAGATCGCGCTCGTTGAGCACACGAGCGGCGCAAACAGCCCAACAGCGGATCAAGCGGCCAGGTGGACACGCGCGGCGCGCCGGACCAGGGAGGCGTTTTAGCGGAGCAGCGCAGCGCTCTGCGCGAATGCACACACGCCCGGCGTCGCGCGCTGCTATTGCTTGTTCTGCCCTCGGCCGACAGGGCTTCGCTTGTACAACACCGGTCCATCCGATTCGCACGGTTGCTCTATCAGGCAACCTCTTCACCGCGAGCAGGCGACCTTTGCACTTGCACCCTCCAACGTTCTGTGTCACATACCGCAGACTATTTCACTTACCGACTTTTAAAGCTTACGCAAGAACGAACACGCCTTTTGAAAACGCATTCGCATCGCTGAAATATTGCCGTTTGATACTTTCAGCAAATATTACCTTTATAGCTGATTAAGGAGAAATCGAATAGTCGCAGAAGTGCTTTTAACACATTTTCTTGGATCGGAGTGAAATATACACGAATTTGCATTGAAGGGTTAAAGTAGTTGCAAAACACATTGCAAACCAATTACAACATCAAACTTGCAAACAAAAGTAAAAATAAATAAAGTATAAACTGTCCCAAAGGAAACGCAAATTTAAATTCAGGGAAACGTAACACACGTATCTGGGAAAAAGTCGGCAAACAGTACATCAAAACGAGTGGGAAGCTAGACTGAATTGAGAAGGAGAAACGAGGCTACGAGGAAGGTGGGAGGAAACAAAGGCGGGGCCAACGCAAGGCGAGTGGGCCCAAGCCACAGACGCCGCTGCGTTTAGGGCAGTCGGGAAGCCACCCGGGCACCGGGCGCTGGGCGGTGGGCGCTGGGCGCTGGGCCGGCGCCGCCAGAGGGTGTCGCCCCGCCCCGCCCCGTTGGCCGCTTTTCACCGGCCAAGCAGCAGCAGCCCGGCGCACTGTTGTGGTTTCATCCCCACTACCGGGAACGCGCTCCGCTCGCAACACAAACAAGGGCGCCGCATTTGAAGAGGCGCTGCCATCCTCACGTTAATTCAAAGGTAATGCCACACGATACTGAACTTTACATGAACACTAATAATTGCCAAACAAATATAAAAATGTGATAAAATTACACATTTAATTGTTTTCAATCACTCTCATATCTGTGATAGTGGGTTAGAATAGTTAGATTTGAATAAATACACATGCATGTATTACATACTTGTAATTCATTAAGTTACTGCTCTTTTACGTCGTCTCGGAGCAAACAATTGCGAAGTTGTCAACAAAAACATTCCGCAATACGAAAGTTTCAAGTTGTCCGAAGTCGTGAACTATGTTGAATAAGGAATTCATGATTTTATTTATCAATATTCACAATGATAATTCACTATTTTATGGCATGTGCCACGCGTCTCGTGTAAACAGTGACATCACATCTAATTATCTTTCGAAATGTGAAATCACGCCCTGAGACTAAGGGTCTATCCAACCTGGACGAAATTATGCAGACCATTTTGAATATTCAGAGGTGTATTTAGTAATACTGATACAAAAACGACTATGCCATTTTTAGGAAGATTTTGCAGAAATCTGATATGAAAATTGTTTTAATGTTGTAAATATGACATTAGTGTTTGAACATATGAAACCACCAGTTTCACTAAAAAAAGTCAGAACTTCACTAAAAGTGTCTTTGCGAGGATGGAAAATGTGCATGATACAATTAGTTATACCCAAACACCTCATATATTGAAAACTCGTAGAAAAAAAGTACGCCCTAATACAAAAGATAGAACAGATCGAGTTATGAGTCATACAATCCGCTCCCCAGAAGGAAAAAAAACTATTCACGTAAATTACGAAATAGTACTTCATAGACGGGTATGTGTAACTACTGACAGCATTGAGAAATTTCCAGTTCCAAACGATACGGATAGGAACGTCATCCGCCTGCCAAAAAGGCAATTTGAGACGCTCAGCGCCGTAACTCGTCCCGAGGAGGCGCGAGGACGTCGGGCAGTAATTAAATTAGGTCCCACGGGCGATCGCACCGTCCCGTCCCGTCCCTCCGGCGGCGGGCATTGATCAGACGGGCGGCCGCGACGGCGGGGCCTCAGGAGCGGCGCGGTTCGGCTCAGCGCGCCGGGTCCAGCACGCAGCCTCCGGCGCGGGAGAGAGCGCGCGCGCGCGCCGTCGCGGGAGGGCGGTGGCGGGGAAGGGGGCGGGGCGGGGGTTGGCGGGCAGGCGCGGCGGCGCGGCGCGCCAGTTCCCGGGCGCCCGTGGCGAGCACCGGCACACCATACGGCTCGGCGCGCCGCCGACGCCGCTCACGACCGAACATCGCTCGGGCACGCACGCCACCCATCCAGACCGACCGCTCCGCCCTGCTCCCACGTCCTCCCCGGCCGCGGCCACGCCGTCCCGCCCAACTCGCCCGCCGGCGAGCCGGCCGGCCTAACCGACAAATCATGCAGAAGTTGTGAAGAGCGGCGCGCGCCAATGTGACGGCGCCCCGCCCGGAAGGAACCCTTCCGCGCCGCGGAGGCGGCGTCGGCGTGCCCGTCGGTCTTGCTCCTCTCCTTGTATGGGTCGGGGTAGCGCGGCTCCTCGGAGCGGGCTTCTTTCCTTGTGGCGGCGCGACATACAAACAGCCACCCTGGCGGCGGGTAAGTACCGCTCTGGCCCTGCCCCCCCGTCGCACGCGGCCAGCCGCACCGCACCGCTCCGCGCCCGCTCGGCGCCGCTCGCGCCCTTAAATACCCGCGCGCGTAGTACTCGCGGGGCCCGGGGGCGGCGCTGCGCGAGCCCCGGCCCGGTCCCCGGCCCCCGCCCGCGACCCCCCTGGGGGGACGGTTTCAACTCAGCTGGTGGCCACTGTGCATGTTGTTGACGGTACAACGTTTCGTGAGGCAGGCTTCTTTGATTTCAAGTCCGGTAACTTATGAAAGTGGCGTAAACTTACAACCTGACAACGAATCGCACAACAGTGGTCTTTATTTTTACGAATAGATTGCGTTGACGTAGTAATTGTGCTGGTGTGGTGGATTTTTGAATAGAAAGTTGCAACATTCAGTCTGATAAAACAGAAGGATATCAATTTAACAAATTCAATTTCGATCACGTTTGATGGATTTTGGTGTCGCATTTTTTAAAACTTGACGACATTGAACGTTCTCATAGACAAGATAATAAGTTTTCAACTATGCTGGAATTAAACCTCCAGTACAGGAAAAACATGCGTGTTTGACGGAATTCTCTGTGATGAGATCAATAACGAACTATGTAAAACAATTTTCGCCTTAATTCTTTGTACATTAGGAAATTCCATGACCTAGAGAAAAACAAGCACGGACATACATAAAAGAGGTTCAATGTGGTAATGTCAGAAATTTGTTTTTTCCCCCCGCAAGACTATTTATTTACAAAATGCTGTTAATAAAGCATTGTAATATCTCACCCTAGCAAGGAATTATTTTTGACCTAATTTATTTAATGTAGTATTTTATGAAGCAATTAGAAAAATCAACTACTTGCATCATAGTTCCTAACTCAAATCTTCTTATACGTTTGATTTAATTAAAATAAAATATCGTCACCGCACAATAACTGCAACCAAATCACTGGCATTTTTACTGGACAGAGACAAACGAGTTTTAAAATAAAGATACATTTAATGTACTCAGGCTCAAATTTTGCTTAAAATAACACGAGTATTATGTTTTTAATTCGTTCATACGTACTAGTGTATAAAATAAGTACAAAGCACAACGAAGAAATTTAAGATCTGAATGGGATTGAACTCAAAAAACAACACAATTGTAGATTAAAGACGGGGGTAGGTTATAGTTATTGATATACGACGGGTAATATCCGCGGGAGATAAAAAAAAATCTAATGAACATGACCGTTTAAAAAATTCTTTATAGGAAGCTTAATACAAAGGGGACGAGGATTGCAATTCAACTCCGCCGTCAGAGTGGCGAGGCGAAAGCGAGCAACGGAGCGCCGAAGCCAGCGAGCCACGCCTCTTCCGGCCGACGCGCCCGCGCTTCCGGTTCTTCACTACCCGTCCCGACGCCTTATTCGCGTTTCGCCAGTCGCCGATGCGGCAGCTCGGCAGTTACGAGGGGCCCCGGCGTTCGCCTTTACGCCTCCGGCCAGGGACGCAAATGAATTTCTCGCGCAGTTTTCGCGCGCGCCGGGCCGACGCGTCCGCTCGCCGCCTCATCTTAATTGCGATCTGCCCGATTCGGCGGCGCACGGCGGATCCGCGCGCGCACAAAAGACCGGCGCCGATCAGCGGGCGCCAACAAAGACTTTCGGAAACCGTTTATCTAGCTGATTTCGGCGCCTCCGAGCTCCTAAGCCCCCGAAGGAATACTCTCGGGAACGTTAGCCCCGTTTCGACATAGTTTAATTAAGGGAAAGGGATGGCGACGGTCAGCACCGCTTTAAGGGCGGAGTGCACATATCAGCTGGAACGTTTCTGCACACGAACCTATCGTTTGAAGGTTTAATTTTCGTCTTAGCGAAGAGTTACGTGAGGCAGTAAGGCAAAGGGATTATTTGCCCTTATCTTGTGCTCAGAAGGACGTCAGATAACACAATATAATTTTAGTTTTTAGCACATTATAGTTGGTAGTTCACAAAGTTTATTGCCACTTAGACACCCATTTTTGCAGACAGATTTCATTATCCAAGACTGATAATGAACTGATTTAAATGCCATATCACAAAATAAGTTATTTTGCTGAAACGAATTTATACGTTTGGTGTGTACATTAAATACTTTGTGCGATTAACTCAAGAAGATGGCATAATTCTTCGATTTCATTGGTATGTCGAAGTCAGTCATATCTTGCATTGACAGTCAGAAATGTCTTTAGAATTAAAATTATGGACCAAGAAGAATATTTCATTAGATTACTCATTGTTTGTCAGCTAATTGTTTACCGTTTTCTAAAACACGTATATATCTTAATTCTATAGTTACCAGCATACTATAGTTACATTATGCAACTTTTCGTGAAGTGTGATTAGCTTAAAAAAACAGAATGCACCGTTTATGTGTCAGTGCGAACTATTTGCAGTTTCTTTCACTCTTGCGAAGAGACAAGAGAAGCTTTAGTTAATAAAATTAACACCTCCTGAAAACGCGATAACGAGGAAAATATTTCACAATTGAAACCACCAGCGTATTATATTTTGTCATAATTATTCCGCTAATGCGCTCGTGGGGGCGCCCGCACAAAAAGTACGTGAAATTGCATTCCACTAGAGAAGAATTATCTATTTGTGAACAATGAAACACTTCCCGATTTACAGCGTGTTGCCATCGGAATAACTGTTATCCCCACGCAATTTACCCTACAACAAAAGAGAGACAGTTTATCTCCCAAAGCTAGTGAAGTACAGGGCACAATATTTATTACGTGTGGCATATCGCTAGAAATTTAACCCACACGAAAAAGGAAGAACGTAACGGGAGGAAAGCGCAGTTACCGGAAGGCAATACTTCTGCAGATTGCGTTCCTCGCGTTATTTTAACATCTCATGCACAATCAATCTCTATTAAAAGAATAAAATAGTATTTGTTGGATTAACACACAGATTTTAAGCAAAAGTCTACCAAATTCTTAATTTTGGATCTTTATACGAGTGATGATAGCATGACAATGGCAAAAAACATCGACCTTATGTGCACGAGAATAGGAAATATCTGATTTCCTCGATAACATCGGTGTAATTTAACAACCGGGTAAGCTGTCATTCCGTATCCTGCATCTGACCAATGGAATTTGATATAAAAAACCCGAGAGACTCCTTTTCTCATTACTGAGCTCCCGAAATGCACTCATTATTTTAGAGATCTAACTGAATTTACTTTATGAGTTTACGTACACATTGATATTCTGGATTTATTTAAACACGTCTAAAAAGCGTACATCTTCAGACCGTGCAAATGAAACAAGATCTAATAACGATATTTAATTTTTAGTATAACATTGGAGAATAATATAATTAGATACTATACAAAATTTTAATATCACAGACTGTAAAGAATTGGTGATGTCGCCTGTTCGTCTTCTTCGCAGTCCATAACACATACGCAAGAAACGTTCCTTTAATCAATGATGCGAAAGGAAGTCAGCTCCCCCTATATCCCAAAAGTCCACAGGCCAGCAGCGGTCAACTCGTCCGCTACTTCATCCGCCCCACCGACCGGCCCGCACGCACGCTTACGCATTCGGGGCCTCTTGGGCGACGCGGCTCCCAAGTGTGACAGGGCAGCCGGATCAAAGCGCGGCGCCCCGGGGGCTGCGGGGCAGGCCCGGGCGGACAGCGCGGGCGGGGGCGACGGAAAAATAAAGCGCCCTCCGCGGCGCCGCACGCACGCACGCCCGACCGACCGATGAATTGTGGATGAGCGGCGCGGGGGGTGCCGCTCGCGCCGGCGGTCAAGGCCCCGTAGCAGCGGTCGCGGCCGCGCGCGCCGAGGCGCCCCACAGGGGCGGAAAGGCGAACAGGAACGGGAAAGAACACGCGGAGAAAATACGGCCGGACGATATTCAGACTTGATACTCATAAGGCGGAAACTAAATATTTCTTGGCACACACTCGTGAAAGATTATACATCACGCAGTGAAAGAAAGCCATTTGCTTTACTGACCATTGAGTCTTGACACTGAAGTCTGGTGAAACAATGATTTATCTTCAGAATGATAACCAATGTTGAAATGGTTTGAATGCCATGAGATGTAGAACGAGTCCTGCTGCTGAACGCAGGAATCTCCTGTATGGTCGCAGCCTCGGACCGCACTTGTGAGAAACGCTTTTCGGTATCGGGAAATACGACACAATGTAGTTAAGGGTTAATGCTAAGTGTAAGAAGAGATTATCGACTCAAAACCGACAGGACCTTTTTGTTTTGTAAATCAAATATTTTGTGTATCATCCACTTGCGACACACAACTGACTAGTGCGAACAATGCGTTTTCATGATGAAGTAAAAATCTTCGTCATTCCCGAAAATACACGGCACATAAATAATCATCATCTTGTACTCTTTAAAATATCAATATTTACTCTGTCGACTATTGGTCCATATCTGAACATCAACAATATTTTAATGCTGTCGATCTTGCTTATAAGCGTAATGTGAGTGATTCATTTATTCAAAATGTGATTACATTTGTAAACAGTGAATCCGATTAGATCAGATTTGCCTCCAAATCCTTCGCTGTTTAATTAGCGTATTCAAGCTGTCAAACTATTTGTAGGCAAAACGCGGTCAATCGCAATGCGCACCAACTAAGAGATCTACTCGTCAGCATTCCGAATCTCTCTGACAACGGATTTTGAAGTCACCGTCAATCATGTCAGAGCGTGCAATGCTACCGTTTTCCTTTTTCAAACACCAAAATTATCTAGCGAAATGACATATGTTTAAAATAGTACTAGAATACTACTTTCGAATTGAAACTTCTAGATTTGGTTCAGAACTGATAATGAACATATCAACTGGACAAGTATTTCCGATGGGAAATACTATGACGATATTCATCAATCCAAAATTCACAAAATTTAATTACACATGCAAAACTCGACAGTTACTCTCTTCAGATTAGGAACAAACATGTATATTTGAAACTTATTAATGATAACGCATGCGTATATCATAACGTACAGAAATAAAACCGCGTCTCACAGTGCTTGTAATTGTATTTTTATCCGACAACTATATTTCGAACCAGCTGATACGATACACTCATCTCATGTGGGAAAATTAATATTTCATTCTGATAGATATAATAACGTAATTATGAGCTTTTGCTTGTTTTGCGCATCGCCCGTTTAAATAGTCAATTTCCGACACAATCTAGAGAACAAACAAAGTCTCTCCTTTAAATCTAAATGAAAATACATAAAGGAAAAAAAAACACGCGGATTACAAATGCGCGATTCTGCTCCAAAAATCCTCTGCTGAAAGCCCCACCCACCAATTCACAGGAGTAATTCACGTATGCGTGATGTGAATCGGGAGTCACGCCCAGAGGAACAGCATTTCGAGTAAACTGAAAGTGTACAACTTAGCCGTGAAGCGCTTCCCCAAACAAACATACGAAGTTTTAGATTGGAGTCGTCTAAATGTCCTATTAATACGATATTTTTCACTCTGGAACGTCCGATTCAACGCTACTTAAACAATGGGGCGTGTTTTTAATGCGATGGGTTAGTGTTGTTTAATTTCGCGTTCTTATTGTCATTGTGCTTTCGAATCTCGTGCAAGGAAAACATATTTTTTTTACCAATTGACGCTGTAATGGTGGGCAAAATCTGTAAGGAGAAAAGAATACCTATGTTTCGGTTCCAGGTTGCCTGTCTCACAGTCGTCTTCGAATCCTCGGTTACTGCTTCACGAAAGTCCTCGTAGGAGCTCAAAGAACGCCAAACTTTTTACTCTCCCATCTCCTTTCCTTGGATCCGATATTGAGTCTCCGCAAAATGAAAGCAACTCTTTTTCTCAGACACGAACAAATAATTTACATGTGCATTCAGTAAATGTGGTGAACACATTGAAGATCTATTTACAAATCAGCTGAGACAGCAAGATGAATATATTCGACTTCGTTAAAACATTATCATTTGCGGAACATGTGAGCACCAATTTCATTTCCTCGCATTGTGTAAAACATCTAGATAGAAGGAGCGAAAGATTTTCAGAGAAACACATTTCCTTTCGGCATTAATCGGGTAATCTATATTTGCAGTCGATATGCAAAGAATATACGGAAACTATACTATGATGCGATTGAACATCGACGAAAGGTATCTTATAAACCTTCATTCACAGAAAACACACACTCACCTTTCAGTTTTTGAACTGGTAACAGATTCAATTCTTTCGGACTCATAACGAGAATAAAATTATTCCATTCACGTTACCGCACGTGGCTACCATTTGCTCTTTATTCCAGTTGTTCAAAAGAGATTCATTCCGCGGGAGAAATTTCGCAGAGAACGCACACGACCATTTCCAGCGGCAAAGTACCATGGAAAGGGCTTGTTCTTTCCGACAGCGAATTCGGCACTAAAGCAATTTGCAGATGAATCAACGTTTTAATTACATAACTGAAACGCATTTGCGAATGTCATTTCGCGGGAAGAGTGAATCACATGCCATGAAAAAGGTTTTACGAACAATTGACAAAAGTCTCTCTTTTAGTGCCCGAGTTTGGGACTCCGCGTAGCAATAAAAAAGATGCTACTCCAAATATGACACACATCGTCCTCTCCAACACGCTTACCTTTCTCGACTAGGAACTTGACGATGTGACCAATCTCCATCCGAAAATGAGAGCAATCCCTTTGAGAGAGGCAAATGAGCTAAGCCGCAAGGCTGACGGCGGGCGGGCGGCCGTGCGCCCGTCGCGAGGGGAGAGCGCGGGCGCCGTCGCGCGACAAGCCCAGACCTCTCTCAATAACGCGCGTCGGGGAAGGGCGCTCGAAAGAGGCGTTCGGCGACGAGGCAGGAATGCGGCGCGGCAAGCAATAAGAGCCACCCACTCCCCCACTCCCCGCCCCTGGGGACAACGGGAAATGCACGGCAAGAACACCAACGACGCTCTCCTCTTTCTTCCGGGACGTGCACTTGTTCTGGAAACCACTTAAAGGTAGTAAAAGCGCGAGTTTTACAAATCGTCCCCAAAGACGACTGAAATAGGAACTCATGACGGTATTTTTGCCAATGTTTCATTTGGGAACAAATATGTTATTGGGGGACAATCGAACCCAACTGTGATAGAGAATGCTGAGTCGCAATTTTTAAGCCTGCCATTTTTTTCTATCTTCGAGAATTATTCAAGAACATTGACAACTCTACCAAGTAATGCTGGTAAGAGTTCTTGCAGCATTACACCAAGATCCACGCACGTAAATTGCAATACTTGAAAAGGGTGGTGATTAGAGAAACGCCAGTAGCTCTGATATAATTGCCCCATTACGTAGAGAATACGCAATTACCATGCCCGCAAACACACACACACACACACACACCGATACTTGTTTTCCTTCCAATGCTCTGCAACGACGACCAGAATGGCGTTATTCTAGAAGCAAATCCGCCATCAGCGACAACGCCACCGTTTCGAGAGGCATTTCCCCATCGTCCCGCCCTGTGTTTCGAACGCTGCAACGACATCTGAACGCAGATCTCGTTCGCGACGTTTGCCGAATCCGAGGCGGGTTTGGAGGACGGCGGCACCTCCGCGGGGCGCAGTCGCGGACAGAACGAGGGGGCAGGGTAGGGTGGGGGAAGAGGAGATTAAGATGCAGCGAGAAGCATGTCCGCCCCGCCCGTGGGGCTACGTGCCCGTCGTCGCGCCCGCCCGATCAACACCAAAGCCCCCGCACGGCCTCCGTCGCGGCGCGTCGTTGCCGCCCCGCGTCGCCCTGGCAACCGGCTGGCACGGGGCCTTGTTCTTCGGGGATGCCGGGAAGCGATTCTATTCCTTGTTAGTTCAGTTTACTCCGGCGCGGAGAGACCCCGAGGGCAGGCCAACTCCTGTGCGTCTCGCGAGGAGACAACCCCCCCCCCCGAGGGGCGCCACTGATTCTGCTGGCAAACATGTTTGGAATCCCTCTCGGAAGAGGTATACAGAGCTGATTGAGTGCACTGCTCGATGGTATCGATTTTACTAAACCTGATGTGTCAGATTATTTCATTCATACGAAAATGGAATCAGAAAAGTCAGGTGAGAATTTCATATGACCTTAAGAAATTGACTGAAAATGGGATACTGAAATCGCAAACATTTCACGCATAAAATCGACACAGTTTTCAGAATGTAGAACATATAAACAATGATTCCTTAAAAACAGCAATAAAAGTAAAATTGCGAAATGAACCCGTAAATCCCCGGCAAAACCCAATTGTTTATTGAGGGTACATCTCGGAAAATAAAAATTGAAAATAAAATAAATTGAAAAAGCTGCACTATTAAAGCAATCTGACATCACGAAATGAATTCTTCCACATAAAATCACTCAGGGTACAGAATGACACGATGCACAAAGTGGATATTATACTGATACAGGTACTAAGCAATTGCTCATAACATTCATCGTCAAATACACGCGCGTATACTGCGCCGTAGCATAATACCGAACCCATTCGTCCACTGCCTCTATTATCGCTTGTCACAGCCTAGCGTTAGAGGTATTCCCGGAGCAGCCTGGACCGCTCCCCCTGTAATTCCTATTATGCACCGAACGAAACAAGCCCCAATAAACCGCATTATTTCCAGCCGCACAAACGCTCTAAACGAACTGGCCGCCGCGATTTTCGGCGCCCCCCACTCCCCGCCGCTAGGGCAGCCTGCACAGGCACACACCACACTGGCCTATGTGGAACAGTAGACCCTCATTGCATCTAATAGGTATCCACTACCACAATTTCACCAAATGACACTTTTTCTTTTCTCAAAAGGATTTTGTTTGTGATGAGAAGAGTTGTTTCCTCGTTAACTCATCGATGCCGTTATACACCTGCTTATCCCATCATTGGCTAACTGACGTTTTACTATATTCACATCGGAAATTTCTTTTACCAATCCAAACATTTTCAATACTGCGAAGATTCCCTTCATGCTTATCATTTGAAATATTTCGAATGATATCATCAAATCCAAAGCATGAAATATTCGTATTTTAGTTTTCACATAATTAATTACCTTCTATTTTAAGGTACCAATAATATAAACGTATTTTTTTAAACAAACCAAGAAAAAAATACTTTCAAAAAAGGAGAGCACTATGAGCGATTCGATGCTCTTCGCAAATATCTATAAAACGTTTATCATCCGATCCACCCTCCCGGACCCGTGCCTCTTCCTTCCGATCCGTGCACGCACGCACGCGCGAGCGAGCGAGCGAACGAACGTGCGTCGACGTGCCGATTCGACGCGTCGCCAATATTTTAAGCGGACGCGCCCGGTTTACGCTCTCGGGGCATAATTAGGGGCAATATTTATTAACCGGCGATTAGCCGGCGACGGAGCGCGAAAACAAAGCGGGCGGCGGGCAGGGCGGGCGGGCGGGCACGGGCGGACAGCGCGCAGAACAAAGGCGGTTCGCCATTTGGGCGGGCGAGGGGGGTGATGCCCGGTGTCAAATGGTCCCCGTCCACGGCTGCCTCAGCCGGTGCAACTTCAACCTCGCCCCCCCCCCACGCTCCGCTCATACACGTGCACACAATGGCTCGTCGCGACGGCGGTTGTGAACGATCAACTATCTGCGACTAACGCGACAGAAATTCGAAAGAAATACACAGTAGATCTTTGACTGTAAATTTTGCCAAGCACTCATTACAAAGATGTACGTTATAGAAGAATTATATTACGATAAACTATTATAATATCACTAACCGAGCAGAATAACGTAAAATTGAACAATAAAAAATTAGGAATTATAAATCATAACTTGGAAGTGCCGCAGACAGTTTTTCATTAAGCAACGAGCTGCTTGCCCCTTTTGCCTACACTAGTGACCAGGCCGTATTCCATTCAGATCATGTCGTCAACTTCACGCTTCTCCAATCCGTTAACGTCCTTGTTGTGTCACCGTCTGAAACACATGTCTTACGCGGAATCTAGGCAAGCGTGCTTTCCGCCAGGCTTCCCTCCTCTCGACGTCCTGTTGCCCGGGAGGCGCCGTAACGCGAGAGTAACGGCCGCGTTAGCGCGTCTCCAAGCCGTCACCCGCCCCCCCACCTAACGGCCATACGCGCCGCCAATGCGAAATACGCCGCGCCCATCGCGCACAAAGCACTCGGCGGGCGTTACGAACGCGCGCGCGGCGTTCCTGAGCGTAAGGCTCGGGGATCGGTTGTATCGTAGTCTGGTAGGTGGCTTTGTGACAACAGAGGTAAGCCAAGAGACAATAGAACTACCCGCGGGGAAAATTAGAAATAAAATAAAGGAAACGCCGCGGCGGCCGGACTGCGTGCACGCATGACACTAGGATATGCGCTCGTCTTTATGGTTGCGGAAGCGGAGCGCGCGGCTCGCGCCGGTGTCCAATTTCTGTAGCGCTCTGAAGACACAGGGGCGGCCATTGGGTGAGGCAGCATTGCTGTTTTGAAATCGTCCAAATAGAGCGAAAGGTCACCAGAGCACTATTTTCAGGCACACGTGTAACGATAGTATTATGCGGCAGTAGTAAAAATTATGCCTAGTCAATTTATAATTTAACGACATGAAACTACGTTCCTTGCGGAAAGCTCTTTACGTGGAATAAAGTATGCTATACAAAATGTCAACGCGAACTTTGCGAAACGAATGTCACCCAGAAGAAACGACCATGTTTCTAAAAAGCAAAGAAGCCGCATACATCTAACCCCATAACAGGACGAACGAGTAACGAAAACGAACTCAATAAAAATCAGAAATTAATTGCAATAAGGGTAAACATTACGATTAATTGGCAGCTCGGATTATGCGATTTTTTTTTGCTGCTGACCTTGAACTGGGTAGAGGCCTTCGGCGAGGGAAATGCATCCAATATAGAGTCATCAAAGATTAGGCTTTTGCTCACAATCATTGTCGAATTTTGCAAAAGTGTTTTTATCGCTGAAATTAACACATTTCAGAAAAAGGGTGCTGTGCCAATGGTGGGCGGTAATCTCGGCTAATTGTACTAATGAAGATAGATGATATTCGGTTGCTCTTTCACGCGAAGGGTTTTCATGTTTATGCCGGACGAATTAGATTGCCAATCAACTTCCCTTCCCGCAAAGAGCAACTCGTCACGGATACAAACATAGAGCGCACCGCTGATTTCAGAGTCTACCTCATGTCACAGCATTACATAAATACAAGTCGCTAGATTTAGAATGTGCTCACATCAACATCCAAATGTTAAAACAGTTATGCCACGCGAACTTACGACTATTTGTGAAGTACATAAAACTTAATAAAGATACGAACTACTGTTAGCATTAAACTCCTCGAAAACATTACATAGTTTTACCAATAAAAAAAAACAAGCAGTTAATGTAATGTTCAAATACGCAAAATAAGAAAATTCGCAAATGTTCACAAACACACCGATTGTCTCGAACTGAGAAATTTATGAGAATGATTTTATGTCACTGGTAGATTTTGAGGCGGTTCAATATCAATGCAATTCTATGTTACGGAAAGTAACCGTAATGAAGACCTTGGCAAAATTCTTGATATTTTGGTTATTTATTCACCAACCATCGTTATCTTCTCGATTTCAGCAATATGAAGGAGAATGAAGTAATGCACAACATGAGAAGAAATACAAGTGAGAGAGAATAGTTCGGTAAAATACGCAAATACAATACAATACAGGCATCCGCACGGTCAAAATTAAAATAAATCAGGGCATTCGCGAAAGAGATATTAGAGTTCGCTAGACAAAGCGCGCAAACCATCACAGCATTAATAGGCGCTTATTTTATAACCGCAAACGCGGGGGGGGGGGGCGTCTGGGCGCGAGGGAGCGTCCGCAAAAGAATTAAATTGACCCTGTTTTCGGCGGCGGCTTCGCTGACGTTAATTTCATTTGCGGAGCGCGCACCGCGGGAGCCAATCCGGCTTGCCCCCTCCGCGTTTCTTTTTGCGCCTCCCCCTAGCCCGCACACGCGCCAGGCACATCGCGGCTGGCGCCTGGTGGGGGCGGGGCGCAGCCGAGCGGCAAACTGACGTCACTAAATTGCATTACCCTCGGCTCAGCAGCGGTCGAGGCGACCCACCGCTGGCTCATTGCGACGTCGTATTCTCCCGCAGCATCCATAGCCGGACGGTGGCGTGGGCGGCGGAGCACAAGCGAACACCTAGTATGCGCACAATTGTTCCGGCATATCGCAAAACAAATATTGTCAGGTTGCTATTAAAAAAAAAAAAACAACGGGTGTCGATCGGACGCTTGTATCGTGAACGTACCCGCAACGCATCCTTATCTAAAAAACAGAAAAAAAATCTGACGTCGTCGTTAACATACAACGATATCTGTGAACTCAATATCAACGGAAGCATCGGGATAGAAATGTACAGGAATTCTTATATGCTGTCGCATGATTCCGCGGAACCAGGGCAAAGTAACTCATTGGTGCTAAATTGTTTCAATATTCAACATTTAAAAACTACCCATACTTTGCGTAATTGATTGAAATAAAGATTATTAATATTAATTATTATTATTATTATTATTAATTATTATAGAAATTAAATTTTTACTGGCAAAAATGCGTACTAAAAGACGCATTTAGAGAAAAAT
>BOPP01000129.1:308798-357552 GCA_017312745.1 Gryllus bimaculatus
CGCGTCGCCAGTCACGCACGAAGTTGCTCCAGAAGGATGTGTGGGACTCGGTAGTTTTGGCAGGTGAAACGTCGTCAGAATCCTTGCCTGCCGCGTAACGCGAGCTGCGGTCGTGCCACAAACTCCGTACGTCTGGTTATTTGGCCTGGCTCAACACTACCCAGTTCCATGTGGGTCGTGTGACTGACATTCATGCTGGTGTCTGCGGTGAAACCATCTTCCCGCTCTATTAGCATGTCATTCCATTCATTAGTACTAATTAAATGAGATGATTTGCACTCGCATACATTCAGCTACAGGCTCATAAACGTCCAAACCACCCACCGCCGCCGTTGCTTCAGCTCCCCCGCTTATATTCACGAGTCCCATCAACGTGGCGCAGCCTCCATCCACCGGACTGTCTACATGACGTCCCAATCGATGGTGATTGTTCCCTGTCAGGGCCGCTACATATCCTCCACGTCACCGTCCTCGCGCTCGGCCGACGACACATCGCTTCCACGCCGCCGTCCCTCTGCCGAGGTTGTCCCCTCCGGATTCTGCCGAATCAACCGGATCCAGTGAACTGTGTTTGCCTAATGGACTGTGTGGTTTGCGCAACACGCTTTGAAATCTCAAGTTTCAGTTGCTCAATCAGCTCCACGCCAGGCTTAAGATACAGAAGAGAGACGTTTCCACGAAAATACATTGCTTTCGCGTTACTACACAGAAATTATAGACCTTATTACACACACAAAGGAAACACAGCTACCAGAGAAATAGGAACAACATAATAGCACCAAAAATCAAAACCTTTCTATGAAAGATTAATAAAGACTCCACAGTGCAGGTTAGAGGAACCTTCGAAGATAGTTTTCATAGAACCTGTTCTTCTCCAAAGTTTCAGTCTCTCCCATGTATACGATAAAACAAAAAAAGAAAGAAATGATACAATAAAACATTTACTTACACTACCCTCTAAACCACAGGTTACAAAACTACGAGAAAAACAGAGTTGATTCTGAACCGATGAACGTATGAGCGACTGATTGACAACTGAAAAAAAAAATTGCTCACCATTGATGAGAATTCCATTGAAACTAATCCGCAACCCCTTCAGCGGGCAGCCCTAATTTTCCCGTACGCTGTGGTTTTGCACGTCACCCCTTTCCCCCGCGCCCCTCGCGCGTAGGCGCAACAGGCGGTGACGCCCTTCAATTAGCACGGGCGGGGGCGGGGCGTGAGGGGCGGGGCGCGCAAGGTGGCTGCTGCCGCCGCATGTCATGCCGCCTGTCCGCGCCGACGCCCCGCCCCGCCCCACTCCACTCCCAGGGGCCGAGTCTCCCCGGAGCAGCACGGACAGCTCTCAGGGCCGTCGCCTGCCACTCGCCCTACCTACCCGACCCATTCGCACAATTGGATGCGACTGCGTCTAGCGTGATGCGAACAGACAGGTCTTGTCCGACACCTCGCGTATTCATGTAAAACTAAAATAATAATTAAAAAAAAAACAGCAACGACAATTGGATGTTAGATGTGGCCTACCTCAAATTACATGGCTTTTAAACAGCGGCCAACGACATACAATTAGCTATTTGAGGCCCTTCGGAATCAAAAACCATCTGTTAATATTTGGGAATTAAATATCGTCTTTTGCGACACAGCTGCGGCAGAGTGGGCGCAAACGTACTCACCGGCCGGTCGCATCAAGGGAGGAAGCCTATGCATGGAGGACTCATAATAGTCGGTACCCTCACGTTAAGCCAACGCCCCGTATGTGCTTTGAATGCCAGCGTCTCTTTACTTACATGATTTATTAATGTGTCCAAACACACTTACTCTGTAACACCTCCAAAGCGTTTGCGGTCGTATCTTCATCGAGGAAGAAGTAACAGATCCTCAGAAATTGAACAGAAGTGCGGCAAAACATTGACTTAAGTCACTCTGTTAATTCTCGAAACAGTGAATTTCACGAAAGATCAATGAAAACAAACGGAGAAGTTTGAACTGCTGACAAATACTAGACCAATATCAAGCCGAAGCAACGAAGGTAGGAAAACAACGAAGATTGCTTAGTTCCCTTTGCCTTCGTCTCTCCAGCTCACATTAAATACGTCTTTAGAACGTAAAATAAACTAGCAATAAAACACTCAACTGAACACACTGAAGTACAGCATTGCAGGCGCATTGATAAACTATTGTTAAAGTTATGCTAAAACAGAACATACTTTCCCGCATTATTTGAGAGTTACATAATATTATAACGCCAGTATTTGAAAAAACACTAGTGTTATGTTTGAAAAGAATCAGAAGGGTACATCAAAATAATGTTCAAACCTTGTTATTCAAAGAACAAAGCTGTATTCATTCATTACAATTAGTCGTGACAAACTTGAATTTGGCACTATTCTTCAAACCTCCTTACGAATATCGATGTCGGCCATTTCTCAAACGACTGCTGTGCTGCCACATGTTGACGCAGAAAGCTACTAGTCCGGTGGATTGTAGAGTAAGGTTTGGGGGGAATAGTGCCAAATTCAAATTTCTACCTTTACCTAATTTTAGCTAGAAAAAATAGGATGCATTCTTTTGTGACAGCCCCTTGTATATGCGCGTAGTAAACGAGTCTCCACGACGCAACCCGTGAAAATGAGATGCTCTGCGGGTTGCATAATGCATTTCGATCCATACCTTTCAACGACCGCTAAAAACAATCGAGCGAGCGACGCTGCGAGGGAGAGAAAAATCCTTCATACTTAAGATTAATAACTTGTTTAGAAAAGATCGTCCTCCAGCAGCGGAAAGCGGCGGCGAGAGGCGCAAAAACCGAGCTCTCTCGTTAGCCACGTCGCGCCGGCGCCGCCGAAAAACCCCGCCCAATCCGCCAACGCCACCCGCTCGCGACAAATAACCCGTCCCGCAGCCGCAGAACGAATGGGCGGCCACTCGACCGGAGAACAAAGCTATCGCGCGCCATCTATAAATAGGCGGCTATCTCGAGCGTCATATAGGGGGCGGCGCACCGGACGTTCCGGGCCGGCTTAATGCATGGGAGGCCGTAGCTCACCCGGCAGCGCGCGTTTTGTCATCCCTCCGCCTCTTTCCCTCCCGCCCTCGCGTGCTCCTAGACAACAAACGAAAAAATCAACCTAAAATGATAAAAACGACCACCGACCTGGGCGGCGGGAGCGAGCTGGAAATTTTAAGTGGAACGCTCACGCTATTGACGCTCGATACGGGGCGGATACCGCCGCGGAGAAGGGAGGGTGAGGAGACGATTTCCCCAACTCCCCGGCTCCGGCGGCGGGGCCTCTCAATTACGACGGGCGGCGCGCAAAAAGGCGCGTCAAAGGCGGAATTAATCACAAGGAGGCGCGGCGGCGGCGGCGGCCGCCTTCTTGTGAGCCCGCGGAGCCAATTAAATCCGCACGCCACGCTCCACCCCGTAGCCGGGGCCCGGCGGCCGGCGCTCTGGGGGAGGGCGCGGAGAGGGGAACGCGAAGCGGGCGTTCCCCAGGGACGCGAGGACAACCGCAGCACGTGCGGCGGCGCCGGTCACCTGGGGAACTCGGAGGCGGAGGAGGGAGCAGGGGAAGCAGCGAGATCCGCCTCGCCAGAGCCGGAACACAATTCTACAGCTACCTGAACGAAAAGAAAACGGGCTATTCAGTCCAAACAGCAAACAGAAGCCACGTAGTACGAATATTAGATAACGACGGAGGAAAGGGAGAGATGAGCAAAAGAGCGGTTTAAGGGGGAGTTCTGTTAGTTGGCGACGTGTTCAAAGGGAAGGAGCAGTTGACTACAGGATACGCGGAGGGGGGGGGAGAAGTTTGCACGGGGTGAGACGTACCCCGAGAAGAGGTTACGAGAACTAGGACGGAAGTAGCGGTTAGCAGTTCCCGGTGGTCGCTCAACTTCCGAGTTTACGGAAGCGAGAAAAGTCAATTGGCGTCAGTACGCAATTCTATTACGAAAGGAGTGTTCCAATACTCTCTAATTACTTCCCGTATTTTGTATTAGGAAAAATTACTAAAGGTGCCAGATCAATAGAATTGGCTTGGAAGACACAGTGTAAGTGATATGTTAAAGTATTCTTTAAATATTTTGAATGAAAAAAGTATAGTACCATTAGCATAAATATTTTCCCAGAACGTGATGGTTTAAACAAATCTCAAAAACTTTGAAACCATGACTTCAAACCATCGAAGTGACACTGTTTGAAAATTTACGCTAATGGTGGAAACGCGAACGAATACGCTTCGGGAGTGAATGCATATTATTGAGCTCGATCAGTACAGATATTCCTCTCTGACCTGTAAAGCAAAAATACGATGAGAAATGTGTCAAGTGTGACACATATGTTTGATGTCAGCCGAACGCGTACTGCATTTCCTACACAAAGCGTCACATCACATTCCCCCAGAGAGATAGATACTCGACCTGCCCACGCTGCCGACAGAGCGCGCCGACGACTCCGAACTGAAACGCGAGGCGACGGCCTGTCGAAGGAGATCGCTGTCTGAACGCAGATCCTGCCACGCTTCATACTCCGCTTTTTCCGCTCCCTCTGACGGATCCAGAGGGACGATAGCACAGAGAAGTGTACCAGGCGTATTTATTGCACCGAATGCACAGAAGGCCGACGGAGGGGGGGGGCGAGGGCGCCGATAGGAGTAAGTACGACATGAACATGAAAGGAAGCCTTTCAGCGCAGGTACAAAGCGCTAGCCTGGCCCGGTGGGGGGGGGGCGACTGATAGGAAGGGGGCACGGAGCGAGAGACGAGCCGGCCCGGGAAGATCGAACGGAGAGGAAGACGCCATCTCGCCGCGTAAAAAGGAGGGGCCGTGACGTGTCCGAGAGGGATGATGGCCGAGAGGGTTTTTGCCCTCCACAAAACGCTGATGAGCCGGCGGTCGCCGAGCATTCACAGCGGCGTTGGCAGCCTCTCAAATACGCGCAGCAGGCGGGAGGAAGTAGAACTAAAGACGGTAGCTGAAAGGAATGCGAGACGGAAGGATGAACACGAATGAACAAAATCACAAAAAAACGTTGCAAAGCTGTTGAATGCTCTTCTTCCGTGATGGAACGTTACAAAATAAATAGCAACCTGTATACTAATAGGGTGAAGGTAAAACTAAAATACACTCCAAGCGCAATCGAGACAGACAGACGAGACGAGAGAGAGAGAGAGCAAAGCAGCGGCCAGGAACATCCCAGAGGAACTCCCGAGACAATTCTCGTCACAGAGCATATGGAGCCAGCCGCGCCGTCTGGAGCCGTCGGCGGCGAGGCGGGCGCGATGGCCAGGCGGCGCGCAGGGAGACGGCTCCAGCGACAGCCGAGCGGAGGCGGGGGCGGCCGCAGGGGAGCGCTTCCACCTGGCCGCCGCCTGGCCCTGCGGCGGGCGACGGCGCGCTGTCGGGCGAAGCCGCTCCACCGCCCGCCCGTCTGTCCGCCCGCGCATTAGAAGTCGCTGGGGGCTGCTCAGGCGGCGCTTTCACCGAAATGAGGAACTGGCTTTCTTCGCAAGATCAGCGAGCGACCTCATTCGCAAGTGCTTCTAAAAAGAATAAAGCTAGAATTCGGAAAGATCTGGAAATTGTGTCTTTGTCGTGCAATTTATTCGAAACAGACCGAAATGCGTATAGATATCTTCAACCAACAAAAAAGAAGTCCATATACTATTAAAACAAAAATTCTTTGCTACGCTTTGACATAACCTTGGTTGTTGCGCTCATAGTTACAATGAGAAACATCGCAACAAAATATGGAAGCTCCATGAGAGAAGCCGCCTTATTCTGTTAATAAAGTCACGCAGAACTGAAATTTCCTCGTGCTCTGAGTATTAGAAAAGGAGGCGGTTGACAGGCGTTCTTAAGGCCTATCGTTAGGCCAGCGAAAACCCCGGTTGTTTTATTTAACACAGACATATTTTCAAAAGCTGATCGCTTTTGCAACTTACTCAAACGACGTTCACGTTTTACAAGTTTTATTGCGCTTTCGGAGGTAGAAGGCGAAGCCGAAATTAAACTAATTTCGAAAGTATTCATAATTAAATCACTCCATACGCTACAACTTTATATGAAAGATAAAACATTTTCCTGTCGCGCATAGTAATTGGTATTCAAAAGGACTTCTGACCTATGCACCTCCACTTTGCCCCGAAAGAACCCTCGGTTTCGCGGTAGCAACGACGGTCTGTACTTATATCTTGTGGAGGGCTCTTCAACTAATCAGCGGCGGGAGCTCGCCCGCAAAGCCTGGCGGCCTTCACCCCGCGACCTCCCGACCTTCGCCCACGCGGCGCAAGGAGACGGACGTCTCGCTTTCGGCTCCGGGGCCCGGCGGCTTGTGTGGGCGGAGAGAGCACTCGTCGCTCAAAACGCTCGCCCGCGCCCCTCCTAGCTCCTCCGAAAAGAGGCTTCGCAAATCTCACGAGGCCGCGGGGGCGGCGACGACGTCTTCAAGCCCTCGCGATTCTCCAAATGGCAAGAAACATTTGCGCCCCGGTCGGAAGAAGAGCTTGGGGGTTCACCGTTCGCCGCTGATGCGCGTTTGGCGGAGAAGCGCGAGATGGATGAGCAAGGGCAGGTTTAGATGTTTACGGTTCTGAGAAACAAATGATAACGCCACATGAACAGTTCTCGAAGCTTCGGAAGCTTCACTCTGCATGTAAGCTTATGCCCATTAATAATAACTTTGTCTTAAGTCATCGACAGCTTGTATTTATTTTTAATTTCTCTTTTTTGACATCTGTTAATGCAGAATGGAGCAAAACAAGGATTAAGAATCCATTTTACGAAAGACGTTACGCTCATCTTAATTTACGATATCGCGGAATGTAATTCTATAGTTCTGCCATGCGTTCGACGTGCATGATATTCAATTCTCTATCCAGCAACACATGATCTGCACTTGAGCAATGCAATCACAATAGCATTAACGTTTGCTGCACAACAGTATCTGTTGTAACTGCCCGACTATTCATGTCCGATAGTGTACCGGTAACTAGATGTTGACGTTTGCGAACACAAACAATAGGCCAAGAACTACAATAGATTCTTAACCGCGATCCTTGTTCGGTCACCAATAAGACGATCTACAAAAACGAATACAACGACCCCGCAAAACCACCCTCCGCATTGATTGGCATTAGAAGAAGAACACCCCAGAAAGAGTTTTCTATCACCCCGTGACGTCGGATAGTGCCGCCAGTTTCCCCTCCCCACCCAAGTGCGAAAGAGCGACGCAAAAAGCAAAAAGGAACTTTCTTGGAGGGAAGTTAGAGAACGAAGTCCCTTTCGAGCATCGCACAGTACCCAAAAGAAGTTTGCTCGCGCGGAACAAGCCTCACCCGGAGAGAAGGCTCTGCAGTCTGCGGGTCCTCACTAACTCGGGTCAAGTCCCACGCCCTCAGAGCTTCCCTTCTTCACGGGGAGGAAATAACACGTACAATTCGGGTTCGTAACAAACTATCTCTGATAGAACGATTCACCTAGAGATACTGGCTAACTACTATTTAACTCCAGCTCCGAAAGATTACCGTTCTTTTAGAAAAAAAAAAATGCTATTTGGAAAGGGGTGTCCATGTGTTTTTGCACATAAAAATGTTCAAATGTCCTTCTGATACACAAAAATATTGTTACTTTCATAACCATTTGCAAGCATTATTGCTGAGTCATCTACATATTTACATCCTCCATTATAACAGGAAACCTACAAGGTATCGCCAAGACCCGGTCGGTCGATAGAAGCTCAGCACATGCAGCGCAAACTGAGTCCGTGGGCGTTAACAGACCATAAACACACTTGAGCCGGAGGCAATACAAACACGAGACCTGGCTACACCGGGATATTGGCACGGCTCGGTGGGCGATATCAGGGGATTTCAGAGCGCTCCAGGGGGTTGGGGAGCAGTGGTTGAACGCAACCCCACACAGAAGACTAGAAGGCTTCCGAGAGATTAGGAATAGCGACGAGGGGGGACAGCGAGGGAGGAGAGTTTGAGAGAGAGCACGTTGAGCACAAGAAAAATGACAACAATATGGTCGAGAAGTGAGTCGTATAGGAGGAAATGGGATCTGAATGAGCTATGAAACTGTAATTTACTACGATTCGAGAATACAAGAAAATAAAACCTACGTAAGAACCATATGATTGTCTTAGAAGGGTTTACAATGAGAAAGAATAGCGAATACCTAGATCCGAGGAAGAAACTGACACGGACTTGTAGATAACAGGTGAATTACGAGACAAAGAAAACAGTACTGGTGCGGTGGAGCCGTGAATGACAAATAACAGTACGCTGGCGGGGAGGCGTAAAGAAAGAAAGCAGCGCCTCTCGCGAAGAGCGGCACCAGGAGTGAGCGGGCGGATGAAAGAGCGACTTGCTGGCTGTGGCTGGGGGGTGGGTGGGGTGAGGCGCGTTAGTGGCCGGGCTAGCGAACAGGACGAGCGCCGGGCCGCCGGGCCGGGCGCGGCGGTGCGAGCATGCGGCTCATTCAACGCAAGCGCACCGCCGGCGCGACACAAGACGCGGACAATGCGCTAACGAGCGGTCGGCGCCGGCCGGCGCAGAGCGATCGAGGCCACGAGCGGCCGCGGTGCGGGGCGCCCGCCCGCCTCCCCCTCGTCGGAGACGTCGGCGGGACAAGTGGGCTTAGCGACCTAATCCCCGGCGCTCCCGGGACTTTCGCCGCGCCACATGCCGCCGGGGGGATGCAAATCCGAGAATATCAGCGAGGACGTTAACTTGCTTTGTATGTAAATACTCGTAATATAGGATCAACAAAGAATACCGGCACAAAGCGCAGCGCATACAGCCAGCCCGACAACCTGCTAGTGAAAATTCTTGCAGCAGAGGCGAGTGGAAACGAAAATAAAATGTTTTAAAATTGTAGGAAAAGAGCGCGCGCAAATTTCTAATCATATATTTCTATTAACTCAGAAATGAGAAATTCAATACTCATAATAAAATAGGAATACCTACATATTAGCCGTAATACACATGGTGCTTCGCCTGAAGAAGATGCAGAAATTGAGATAATGTACGAGTCTTTTTAATGCATTTTTGGCGAGGCGACGTGCAAATAAATGCGAACATTAATGTCACTATTTTCCCATAACTGCATTTTTCACATATAAACGAGGTTCAACTAGCTATATAAATGATACATCATCAATGCGTTCACACTTCGGATGGGTTCTGCATTAGCAAAGCAATAAAACAGGCAATAAAAAAAGCGAATCCATACATTATTTCTGTCCATTGAAATGGCAAGAATTCGAACATTCATGCGCCACTTCCAGCGCACTATTTGCTGCGCGGAAATCCACGTATGTTTAGCGGCGCAATGGCGCTGCATTTGGATCGCAATCGTATGCGAATTGCCTCGCCCTCCCCATTGGGCCGCGTTCCCAATGGGGGCTCGGGCGACTTACTTGGCTGCGCGGTCTAGCGACGAGACTGCGCCGGCGTCTGGCGACTCCGAGTTCTTCTTCTGACACCGTTTCCACCGCTGCACACGCTTTCGTTCTCTGTGTCTCTACCGGTTTCGGACTCCGGCCTCGGTAAACGACTGCTGGTGGTGCATAAAACGAAACGATGCCTCTAAGATTTCCCTACTAAATCAATTAGCGAGAAAATGGGTGTATGAGAGCACGCGATAACACATATTGTCATACTAAATAGCATACCTCGTAACTCCAGATTGGACAGTTTTGCAATGTAATGAATAAACTTAGTCGGGAAGCAAAATTTTAGTTTTCTTTCTTGTTGAACTTATAAATACTGTGGAACTCAATTATTTAAGATGCTCGATGTTGTTTACTTTTATTTATTACTCTTCTTTCATAATTATATTTTATCTCTAAAGTAAACAGAAAGTAGAGGAGGAAATATAAAGTTACGAGGTTTGCTAATTAGCATGACGATACATTATTCGAAAATTCTACGAATCCTCTTACTGCTTAGACGTGCGTCGTGCCGTCGACTAATTATACAAGGATAGAAACGCGTAACGCACTCCACGAGAGTCAACGTCTTTAAATGTTCTATCGTAGCAGAACTACCCCAAGCGAGAATAATCATGCAATTCTAAAACAAACCCACAACAAAAATTGTCATTAGATAGTGTATTGACGTCTGCCTCAAGAAATATGTAGGTCAATGTTGAATGTTCAGATGATTTCAGCATTATGTTGTTGTCGCACAAGACACCGCGCTTTTTAGAAGTATCTTAGAGCATGCGTATGCCTAGAACTTTATTTTTACCTCAGTTTTAGGACACGTAAATTGAAGTAAATCAGTCTCAGTGATCGAGGATATTATACTGACAAAAAATATTTTTATTCAAAGCTCTAAGAAAAGATTATTAAATATTCAGCAAATTAATTAAAATTACTTGAGAAGATCTGATACCGCTGAAAATAAAAAGTTACTTAAGCGCCTCAAAAGAGAGCGTTATCTTCCGCAGCTCGCAATCAGAAGATTAAAGGAACGCTCAACAAGAACGATAAATCTTCAACAACAGTACTCAGATTATTACGACTTTCCTTATCCCATGAGTCCCTGTCGGAAAAAGCAATTTATGAGAATTGAATTGACAGAATACACAGCGATGAAAAGTTCTGTTAAAATCCGCGAACTACAATCTTGACAAATCTAAACTTTTTCAACGTCAGAACAATGTATAAAATTGTAATAATACACATTTTACTTCCAGATTTACTTTTCACGTCATTTAGCTAATCGAAGTATTTTGCATTATTGATTACTTGATTATTCCGAAGAGACAAACTACTTTTAGAGCACGAATGTCGTAAATGAGCATCTGCAGGAAGATGAAAGTCATAGCTGCACGAGGATTACTATTTCGACATTACGGGAACGAAAATATGTCACAGCACAGACAGAGCTAGCAAAGCACTGGCAGCGAAGTACTCTTATCATTGGCTTACAACCGTACTGTCAGAAATAAATTTTTACATCGTACGTAACCACAAGGCCGACAAATAAGAGACCGTTAAATAAAAATCCTGGAGAGTGCATAAGGATAGAAACGATAGTTCGAAACCAACTAACGCCATTTAATGAAACTTCTGGGACTGTCGTCTAGTGCACAGTTATTCTGATGGACGTCTCATGGGAAATCCATCGGTGCCTGCCGGCAAGAACATTTCTTCCTCTCCGCGCCGGACCAGCAGCCACCGTCCATCGCGCGCCGCGCCCACTCGCCCCGCCAGCAATTAGAAGGCGGCGCTCCCGCTCCGGGGTATTGACAGCTCCCGGCGCTCGCGGCGCCGCGGCCGCCGCTGCAATTATCAGCTGCGCGCAGGGGCCCTCGCGGGGAGAGGGGGGGGGAGGGGGCGTCTCCCGGAGCAAATTAGCGCCTTCGTTCTTGACAAGGCGCCAATACGCTCTCGCGCTCCGCCCGCCTGTCGCCGCGAGAGCGCGCCAGCAGGCGACGGAAGACAGGAGAGCTGCGCACATCGAGGAGCCCGACGGCACAAGAGAGGAAAGAGAGAGAACTAGGGCTTGGCAGGAATGAAGTATTTCATATGATTTGATGTTGCACAATAGACGAGTTGTTGATAGTGAATCAGTTATGTGTGAGGAAAATATAATATGTGGAGTGAAATAAGAATGGTAGTCACGATTGGAATTCATAGGTATTAAAATCGATGCGCTTTTAAGCGAACACGAAAAAAACATTTTCAAGTAATGGAAGAAAATCAATAGCATGATCGTTGAACGAAAAGGTATGCTAAAAGGGGATATGAGAATAGTACTCTAATATGGTCGCAGGAAAGCTCTGAAACAGTAAAAGGTGTGCTAAGTGAAAATAGTTTTAAATACTACAGAGCTCCGAGAGGCCTTAAAGGCCCCCTTCCTGGCCATTAGCGCAAAGACAATTAGAAAGTAGTGGAAGATAAATGTCACAAAATGGACTTTTTCGGAACCCGTGAGCCAGAAAGAGGACAAACTTAGA
This sequence comes from Gryllus bimaculatus, assembly GCA_017312745.1. Lineage (NCBI taxonomy): Eukaryota > Metazoa > Arthropoda > Insecta > Orthoptera > Gryllidae > Gryllus > Gryllus bimaculatus. The sequence continues at coordinate 320,773 of BOPP01000129.1, forward strand.
AATATCGCAAAATATGTTTAATTCTGCTAAAGCAATAATTTTCAAAAATAAATTTAAGACCTTAGAGCTCCAACCCAGAACCTCATTCTAATATAGGCTATTTTAAATTACGAAATTAAAACATGAAATGATATAACCATTCCTGTTTCATTTTCTTTGCAATGCTTTCTTCACAGTTATTTTACGCATCTTTTGATTTTCCATAACATTTGTAACAAATATTCCATTCACCTTTTATATCGTAGCTTTTATTATAATTCATTGTTAGCCCCGAAAAAAAATCAAGTATGGCATATTTTAATAATTTCATTTAAGTCGTACCATCTGTATAATAATACCGTTAAATACCGACTGGATCAACCAAGCGGAACATTTAGCACGCATCAACCAATTCCCCTCGGCCCACGAGTTGTCCCATCGCTCCGTATCCTATCCATTCCGCTGTGAAGGTGGCACTACTGGCTTCGAGAAGTCACTCCGTGGGGCAGCGCTGCGCCGGGGGCGCGGCAACTGTCTGGCTATGTGCCGCCGGAGGCAGCGAGAGAGAGACAGCGCGCCGGGGAGCGGGGGCGGCAACGCAATACAAGGCACGCGGCCAAGCACATCCCCTTGTAGTGTTGGGGGGGGGGGGCTTTCTCCGCCTGGAATACAAGATCAATTATCCTTCCGGTCGTTTCCAAGTGGCAGGGCTTCCGATACACAATGACGTCTTGCTGAGGGCAGATGCAAATGTACTGCGCCGAGGTTTTACGAGCGCTTTTCTAGAAAGCGCAACCAGCAACAAAGCGATTCTTCAAAATTGCCTTCTGGGAGCAAAGGAACACTCTTTGTAGAGCGAAACTTCTACTTCACAGAACTTAAATAATGGGACATTTATGGTCTTTTACGATGATTTCCGAAAATTTGCTGGGAGAAATTCTTTAAAAAGTAACAATTTAATTAATGATACAATCCCACTGCTTACGTAAAAGATCGCTGAACGTGCGCAAAATATTTTCTTATGTAATATTAAAAGAAAAGGAACAATAAACAAAGGAAGTAATGCTGCAACACAGACATTGTAGCTTATTGCGAAACTCAAACTCTTCCCCCCGGATTAGTGGGGGGGGGGAGTGGGGGACTCGAAAAGAATCTCGAATGACGACGCAAAGTGCAACGAATGCAGCGGCACGTCGCGGACACAAAACCTAAATAAAAACGGCCGAACGCGCAAAGAGGTCGGTGTAATTTCATCCGCTCCGCGCCGAGCCGCGCTTTACGGCGGGGCGGGCGACGGGAAGCGGCGCGAGCGAAAAATATGTCGCGCGGCCTTCTCTTCCAATGAGGCGGACGCGCGACGCGCTCCACATAGCCGGCGCTTCTTCCGCCCTTCCCTTCTCCGCGGCTCCTGGCGGGAAGGATGCACAAAAGAGGAAGAAGAGGCCGAGGGAATGCAGAGCGAGACGAGAGAATGAACTGGGATGTACCAGAAAAGGGACAAACGCGAGAGGAAGAAGTGGACGGTAGCTCAGATGCGAAATGGTAATGGCCACAGAGAAAGAGATAACCAAGAAACTGTGTGTTGGAAGAAATGAAGGACAGGGGCAGAAGTGAACGGTAGGGGCGAACTATCTCGTGAAGGGAAAACGTTAATAATCTTAGTGTTCGAACTCTCCGAAGAGAAGGAACTAGGACAATGTCGACCCTCAGGAACGTGAATTTGGGAATAATGCGACGAGGCAGAAGAAAATGTCGCGAAGTAACAGAATGAATGTCCAAAAAATAGATTAGATTAATTATCCACGCAAGAGCAACAGAAAAGAGAGCACAAAAAGTACAAAAACGACTGGTGACTACAGCAGTAAAAACACTCAACAAAGCGTTTGCAAAAGGTGAAAGGACAAATTGAGGAACAAGAGTTTTTTAAAAAAAAATGTTGAGAGCGCATCTAGAGGAAATCAATTACAGAAACAAGCTACGAGGGAAATATACAATAAGGAACGTTCCATGCGCGAAGAGAAGAACAAGCTCCTTTGGCGAAGGTATGTCGCCGCACACGGCAGGTCACGGGGGGGCGGGGGCGGCCAATTTCATTCCGCCGGCCAGCCTTAACGCGGCGCGGCCGTCGCAAGAAAAGCGGCGCGGCGGACGAACCGCTGTGGTCGCGCTGCACGTCTTTATTCAAGCGGCAATTTCGTTTCTGCGCCGCCTCCCACCTCGCGTTAGTTTCCCGCAGATCACGCTGCGCGTGGGCGGGCGGGCGGCGGCGCGGCTGCAGTGGAGGGCGCGCTGTCGGAGGGAGGCCCCCTCCTACGTCTGCCGCCTTCATAACCTCTGCGACATCCCCCCTCCCCCGCCCAACGTCGGCGGCGCCTGCTTGGGGCAAGTCTCAAAGCCGGGGCGGTCGGGCAAAGTTGTGCGTGCAGACATTCTGAACGTCGACTTTTCCGAGGCAAAAGGCCCGCGGCGTTTGTGGCGGGCGGGCGCGGGCACGGCTGAGGGGAGGGGGAAGGGAAAGGAGGAGGCGGGGCAAAGCGCTTCGGACATCCTGGGGCGTGACCGGTGCCGCTCGATATCGGTCATTACGCCAGAGCCGCCGGCCGGGCGCAACGGCGGCTGCCTCGCCCTCCGGGGACCGGAATTCACGCTCGGCGGTTCTCAGCGATGTATCGGAAACCTATAAGCCAGTTTCATAAAATCAGTTGTCGTCGTAATTCGGCCTAGAAAGGGATTTAATACCCCAGAAATAGGCCATTAAGCGACCAGAGTAATTTCGAGACAAAACGCAAGTTTTATGAGAAAGCGAACGAATCAATATACGTGTCCGCAGATTATTCCATCCGTAAATGCAGTGTATGGTATTACTGCTTGACACAAAACGGATTCTTTCGCTGCTTCGTATTGAAAGGCGTTACGAAAGGAAGATGAGCGGAGAGAGAAGGAATAGGGTTAGACACAAGCGAATATGGCGAACCCCCACAGTAAGCCCAGCGCCCGCACGGATCGGGGGCGTCGACACAAGCCGACATGCCAGTGGTGCGGGTGCATTGGCAGAAGCGAAAGCCTGTTGAGGCGGATGCGTTGCAAGTGATACGAATGGCCCAAGACATGAGGAATGACTGGATCCCATCGCATCGTGGAGGTGGACAGGCGCGCAGGTGTTGAGCGGAGCGGCATACAGGACAGGGCGCGGGGAGAGAGCGAGAATGGGACCGGCGAGAGATCGAGACTAAGGTAGCGCGTCTGGGCTCCGCCGGCGGGGGTCGGGGGCGGGAGGGAGCCGGGCGCGGACGGGAAATCGAAGGAGACGAACGGCTGCAGGGAGGCCCTAAACAAGTGCGGCGCGCCGCCTTACAAACGGCGTCTTCTGTTCGCCTGGCGCTCCTCGGGCTCTGCTTCCCCTTCCCATGGCCCACACGGCACAGCCAGTCTCCACTCCCGTCCCTCACGCACTACTCCTAATACGTACGCTCCTACGTCAGCCTTACTTTGCATTTCAAATAATTACAATTGCTCATGTTTTACATATAACAGCTCACAACATTTCAATAATAAACATTTACAACTGGAAAGAGGCAATGTTTCGCTATACTGGTAAAAAGGGTTGAAAAAAGTCCCATGCATTGCTATTCATAACAGACTGATATTGACAGGTAATAAATTAAATTTATAAGCGTTCGGGTATGCATTTAATTCTGAATGTGAATATTTGTAGGTAATAATCAAAAAAAAGTTTTCATGGGATTGATTTTGGAAAAAATATAAGATTGTAATCTACCAACACACAAAAAAGATGGAGTCGATTTGGTTTTGACCCATTTCATAATACAATTAATCCTACTTCCACAGTACCAATTTCGATAAAACACTTTCAGTATGTACCTATATTAAGAACTAATTTACATGGATCATATCGGAATTCGAGAAAAACTGCAAAGTACTTTTAATATGCATCCGAAAAAGAATCAATTTATTCCAAAACTGCCATAGAAATAAAACATTTCAAAGTTTAATTTCCCACATACACATATATACGAATCATTTACGTGAAAAGAAAGAGCGAATAAATTCAGAATTTAAAGGGGCTACAACGAAAATAATTTGAAGCGTATGCTAGAGTTAAAAATCGCTGAAGCAGTTCCATATAACAACAACCAAATCACACAGGATTAGATTTTGCTCGTTTCATATACTTCACACTGGAGAGTTGAAAAAGTAACTGTCATTTGTTAAAATAGTAGTACATAACAAATTGAACTTCAGTCTGTTGTAAACTGGTATCATTAGGTGGATATACAAAAAGTACTTATTTAAAGTATACTACAAATGATGACTCTGTGATTTTCTTCTTAAATAAAGATACGTTATATGTGTTGCAATACGTTCTCACCCCCAAAATATAAATCATGAAATTTTAATATTATTCATATGAATCACTCAATTAACCTAAGAAATTCCCATACCTTAGATATTCAATGTACATTTCAAGAATGTTAACACAAAGTCGTTACATTTTCTTGTAAACTGTTTATAAATTCTCAATGTTCAAGTAACTGAATTTTTTTGTATAAAAGTAGTTTTTATTGTTGGCATGATTTATATCAAAGAAGCTGGCAGATGGTTGAAATGAAGAATACATCAGCAACAGATAAGGTTTAGCAATGGAAATGACTACATTGAAAATATCGTGTTTCAGACTGTTGAACAGTAAACACACTATGTGACGTTTGGGGGAGAAGTACATCTTCAAACTGTACCGATCACTATGCAAATGGCAGCCAAACAACCCAAATTTGTATACTGTGGTGGGGAGATTTGTTATTTCAAGTTTACATGAATGACATCATTGTACAAACAAATGGGTTTAACAAATAGTCACGTCAATCAATAAGTTAAAAATAACAATTCTGGCGAATGACGTTTTCACGTTTCATTTTATGTACATAAAACAACAACAAACACAGTTTAATGAACATATTTAAATAAGAACCATCATATTTTCTAATATAGCTCCCTGCCCCTTCTAATTCATTACATACATTCACTCAAGTATTTGTGACAAAAACTCCTTGTATTTCAACTGAAGACCATTCACGATTACATATATGTTGAAAAGAAATATATAATAGCAATTTTGACGTCACATTCAAAATACCCTTCATAAAATCCACACAGCAATAGCTTCGGACACATTTGTACGTTATCTAACTCCGACCCAGAACATCCGTACAATTACGTATCAGACACTGCAAAGTATTATATTATGTTACAAGAAATTTTTACACTTACTTCACCAGCAAAATAATATAATAACTGTGACTCGATCACCAAAAACTGTCGACGGCAACCAAACCCGGAGTCTAGGAAACGTGAGGCAGTGCCCAAAAACGGCGCGTAAAGAGCGCGGCTTCGGATGCGCGAGATCCGTTGTCGTAGGTATCCGTGGGAATAAAAGCACGGACGGCGCTGGCGAGAACACGAGAAGAAATACGTGGAGATAGAATGTCGCGGAAAAGAACAAGGATTTGCTACGTAACACGAGCATTTCAAACTTTGTCATCGAGCGACAAGACTAAAAAACTTATTTTAGGAACGAGTTTCAAGTTGCGCGCGTAAGTTCAAAATAACTATGTCAAGAATAATTTCATTCAAATGTCCAGTGATGCACATTTAAAGAAAAGCAAGGGACATCCAAAATTATTTAACGAATCTACAGATGAATTCTGCACAAAGTAGTCAACGGATTGGTATAATCGTGTATTAAACCACAAACCTCCCCTCTTCACGCACTGAAAAATCAAAATACACACTCCGCTAATACCAGCAGTATCACACTCGTACTTAAAGACGTTTCACGCATCAAGAAGTTACGTGGAATGACAAGCGATAAAGGGAGATAGTGATTGGTTGGCATCTGTGCTCACGACGGGGCGTAGGAAGCGGCGATGCTGCGGCGGGAGCGAGTAAGGGCCAACGCGTGGAGGAGGCTAGGGGTGGCGATCGAACGCCTCCCGCGCCGCCTCCTCCGCACGTGAGCGGCGGCAGGAGCGGGCCCCGTGCGGACGCGCTGCCTGGGATGCAAATGGAAAATAAACCACGCGGAGCGGGCGCGTCAGCCGCAGTCTGAGCCGACGCGAGGCGAGGCGAGGGAAAGTGGTGTGGGCGGCGGGGGTGGGGGTGGGGTGGGGGGAGTTTTCTAGCCGCTGGAAACAGACGCAGGGGCGGAGAGGCGCCTGCGGCCGCCGAGGCGCCGAAAACGGGAGGCCGCCAGAGAGTTGGGCGTTGAAGCCTTCGGGAGCAGCGCAAGTCGCCAGGGGACGGCGAAGAAGGCAGGCCCATGATCGACGGTTCGGACGAGTGCGTTATACGCGGGAGAGACGGGCAAAAATGCATAAAATAAGGCTGAAGGAGAGGTGGTGCATTTTGTAGATTGATGTTTGAGAAAGAAACTCGGGCGAGGTCAGCGTTCCTCATACCCATCTCTGAAAAACGAAGACTTCAAGAGTTGCAGTTTAGAATACAACTGGAACAGAATGCGATGAAAGGGAACTAAGATATGTAGAATGTAAAAGGAAGTATGAAGCTGAAAATGTCGAAAAATATTGAGGGATAAATGCCTCGCGATTGCTGACAAATTAAAAAAAAAATCATACAAGCATGTCGGTCAAGGAGAAGACACGTTGACGAAGTCAGCACAAAAAAACGCGAGAAGTGCGGCAAAAGAGCGAGAAGAGAGAGGCAGGGGCGGGGTTGGCGAAACAGGCGTTGGCGGCCGTGATTTACGACTGGGCACACAAGAAGCACACAGCGGCGCGGGAGGCGCGAACGCCTCGCCCTGCCGCGCCCGCCCCCACTCAGCCGCGTGATGCAGAAAAAGCAGCCCCCGCGCCCGAGTGGAAACAATTCACGCATCTCCCGCCCTCCGCGAGCGCGTCCTCGGCGCGGGCCCTCGAGTCGCGTCGCGTCTCTCCTCTCCCTCTCCACCCCCTTTCCCCACTCCCAGAGGGAGCGCCGGGCGCTAACACAATTGACGCGCAGCGCCGGCAAGAAAACCAGCGCTGCTCTTCCCCCTCCACCCCAGTGCTCGTCGGGTCGCCTTCGCCCCCGCGACTCCCGACCTCGACTGCTCCGATGGCGGCGGCGGCGGCTCGCGGCCCGTCGCGGGACCTTCCGCAGGCGCGGAGGGGCCCCGCTGTGTTTTCCCGCTTCGCCGTGTTAACTTCGTTTGTCCAACGGCGTAAAAGGCGCTACTAAGAGCAGTCTGTGGAACTCCATGGACCTTTTCCAACACAGTTTGCGTCGAGGGGATAGCTTGGAAATGAGGGCTGCCGAATGGACTAGAAGACTTTTTTTGCCATTTGGCTCACTTCCGTTTCTTGTGATTTTGTACTTCCATTACGTTTAGAAAATTGTTTCATTCACATACTATGTTTACCTTCGGTAGCAATGAAAATTATTTTGTAGAAGACTGTGCACGAACCGTAAAACGCAATGTATTAGAAAAACAACAACAACAACAAAACCCTCATTTAACTTTTGTAATTCGTTGGCGCAGAAGAACGCAAGTAGTTCGAAAACTAAAATCTTCCTAGCGTCGACGTATTTGTTAGTTTAAAGAGTTTTTAAATTTTTTTATCTTTATAACTTTGCTTAAAAATTCTCTGAAGACGTTCAAATTCCTTGTCTCATCCTACGTTTGTTTTTCCTACCCCTCTCCTTGACCTAGATACATCAAAGTTGAAAAGACAACATAGAGCTTAAAACTACAAGCCCGAAGACGAGCAAAGACGTTTTTGCTTAAAATGTTATTGAAACATAGTTTGACATTGGCAAGATAAACAAAATCCCCGAAAGGTTCACAAAATATAACTCACATCGAAGCTATTTTTACATATGGGGTAAGAGAAGCGACAACACTGAACCATAAATTTAAAGGAACTTGCGTGAGATATTACGATAGTAGCGTCGTTACATGGAAACCTAAATTATTAACTTTCACCGCAATTCCGCAACATTCCACCTCGAACATACTGAACGCTAAAGTTATGAACAACTGAATTATGATAAAGTAAAGCTCCCTCACCGGCAGTACATTAACAAATATTGTCAGAGAGACTGATCAAAACTTCGTGCTTAAAATATATTCTATAAAAAATTCTCCTTCAATTTTGAACTCGCCATAATGTGCATCAATAAAGTTTATCAATAAAAAAAATGTAAATGAAACAGCTACGCAATGTCGAAATTCCTTGGTGTGAAGGCGACAATCAAATAGAAGCGCCCTATCTCAAGAGCCCGCATGGTTTGCGGAGGCGGCTCTCGCAAGGGCTGCCCGTATAGGGCACGGCCGCCCCTTTGACGCGCCCGCAGGTCGCCGCCGCCGCCGCTGCCGTGGAGGCGGTGAGACGCGCTTCTATAATGCACGAGCGACGACACACGGAGGCGCAGCCCAAGCCGACGCCGGCGCCGGCACTGCGGGTTGCCGACGTGCGCCTTGGCCCCTCCCACCCCGCCGCCTCTTCCCCGTCAGACGGGGCGGCCAGGAATAGCACTTGCGTCACAAGTTCGTGGGGCCCTCGGTCTCCGGCCCGGACGGAGGCTGCGTGTCGGACAGATACCTGACGAATCCGCCCAGATAACTCTGCTTACACAACCATTGTCTTATTTAAGGTGCTAGGGGTTAAAGCTGAATTTCATTCTAAAACAACTTAACTTGATATTTTAACAATTATTCATAAAAATATTAATTCATGAAATAAATGATTTATAATTAATTAGGAATCAAAAATAGTAATCTACATTATATTCAATGTTGAGATGATATTGTGACATGGCAATGCAAAACTGGTATTCATTACCAATAAAAAAAAAAATAGAGGAGATCATCCAAATGTGCTAATTCAACAAATCGTGGAAGAAAAAAAGTTTGACAGTTGCAGCCAATTAATAGAAGAGTAAAATTTCAAGAGATTTATACAGCACACGTCGATCACACTTTTCAATCGAAAGGCTAGATTTTTTAGACAATTGACAGACTAGGCGTGATTGGCAACGAAGAGTTAGAAGCTACGGGCGTTGGATTGCCGACACATCTCAGCAGCGGCACGAAGAGAGAGGGGCGGCGAGGGGGGGGTGCGTTCGACGTCACCCGCGCGCGCGAGGCCTTGAAGCGCGATCGGAAGAGAAAGGCGGCCGACCCCGCGCCCAGATTGTCAATCCACTCGCTCGCGGAGGAAAGGGATGATCAATTGACGTCTCCCGCGACGGCGGGCGGGGTGCAAAACAAAAGAGCAGACGGCGCGGGGACTGCGTGGGCTCCAGCAAGGCCAATCGCTTCGTCGCCTGCGCTCCGGAAAACGAGAACAATGTTAACTTCATGAATATCCGTTCCGTCAACGTGTATTACGCAATGTATGTATGTGCCGCTCGACAGCTACGGCAGGCGTGACTTGAATGTGAAAAAATAAAACTACGCAGAATCGAGACGGGTATCGAACACGTAAAAACTCTCCTCAAAGCAGGCGGACGTTGTACACGAGCTTTGTATTTACTTACCCAAACAGTCTATGGCAGCAAAGTGAAATGCATAACTCACTCACCTGCAACAAGAGAAAGAAACAAATCATTCAATGCGAGTTTCATAAAAAAACAATACCAAACGTGATGACAGAAATCTACTTTGAACGTGGAACAACACTTCCTGTCTTTAGCATGCAGATACGAATATCAAACGCGTTTAAAAAGCGGTTTTTAATTTTTCTTTTGAAATTCATTGTAGTGCTTCAAATAAAACAGCTTTATGCTCTTCAATTTAGCAAATATAGTTAGACAGCAGCATTACAACGTTCACGCTGTGTACAGTCATGCATTTAATTTGCTTTGCTTTGTGGTAAAAATAGTTCTAGGAAACCTCCCTCTAACTTTTCTCGTAAATACTAAATGAATCATCATTCAATAAAAGGCTTTTCCTAGGTTTAAAGAAGTGGTATTACTACAGCGTCGTACGTTGACAACTTGTTTCTGTAAATAGATACTTCATTCTTTTTCGTAAATCGTCATACTATAGATAAAACAGCGAGTCAAACTTCTCAGGAACTTTTTGCTTAGCGCTTGGAATGGAACCGTTCGAGTCTAACTCATCCAAATAGTTTACCGCATGCTTATTGAAAGGTAATAGTAAAATGAGGATTATAGAGGGGACCGTGACCATGATGACGCACGTTTGTTCGGAACCTCTACCAGCACCCAGTTGCTGCTCACGCCGCCCGCCGCCATTGGCGACCACAAAGGCGGCCGTCGCATCGCACAGCGCCGTTCCCGCCGCCGCCCGCCAGGAGGCAAGGGCGACTCCGATGGCTTAGAAAGCGTAATTAAACGGGCGCGCCCGCGCACTCCGCCTCGCCCGCCCCCGCAATTCATTTCGCGTAATTGGACGCCGCAACACGCGCTCGGGACAAGTTCCCTTGTAAAACAGCGGGGACGGCGCGGCGCGGCGGCGGGAGACCGGCGGGCGCTGCGGCGCTTCGCCCGCGACGAACCGCGGAACCGCTGCCCGCCCGCCCGGCCGACCGCGGGCGGAGCGGCGAGGGAGGATAAAGGGAGGATAGGGGGGAGCGGACGCGAGGGGGTGGGGGAACACGGGTTCGCACGTCCGAGTTGCATGCAACGGGCGGAAGGCCGCCTGCGCACGGCCGCTGCACAATGGAAGCGCGCGGAGACAACGGAGGCCAACGGCCCGAGGTCGGCCGCGGTCGATCGCGCCCAAGACAACCTCCACAATGCGGTGAAAAGTAGGGCCCACGAAACAAGAAAGGGTTCAGGAAATACGAGAGATGGTAAGGAGACATAACAGGAAATTTGTAATAACAAATTATTACACAAGTCAAGATTAACAATGAACTAAAGAGCACTTCAACTAACAAAAAGAATTCGCTAAACTTAAAGAACTAATCTACTTTCTATTCTCGTATTTGAGAGATTTTAAGATAACGTTTTACTATACTATAGTGAAGAAGAAATTCCATTATGAGGATCAATATGCTCACAAGAAAAAAAACATTACTGAGCAAGATAAGAAAACGGTCAAAACTACAAAGAAGAAACATCTGAAAGAGCTCACTCACTACCTACTATATTACCATAGTCCATAAGTTATTACGTTGCCTATTCCTAAGTCTTGGAAGCGATATCTAGTATCGTATCACAAGGGAATATATATTATCCTACAATGAGCAACCAAACGTGCCAAAATAACGAAAAACAATCGCAAAACACTGCATAACCGGCGGACGTATTTCCACTTCACGAACAGTGACTTCCTCGACCACCGCACCAGACAGTTCCTCCTCCCCTGCCTCACCAAAGCGGATAACGGACAGCACGCACCCCCATTCCGATCTCCATCAAAAGTTGCGGCGCAGCGAATTTCAAGCACCGCGCGCGGCCCCAGTCATCTCGCAGCCGCCCACCCACCCAGCCACCCACGCGCGTAGTTATTAGCTAACGCCCCACCCGCCCTGCCGGCTGCCTGCCCACCGCTCCCCCTCTTCCCTCACATCGCGACGGCTTTCAGCGAGCGGCTTCGCGCCGCGCCGCCCGCTTCGTCAACCACGCGTCTCGCGACCGTCAAAGGGAGAGAGAGCCGGTGCGTTCGCTCGCGACGCGCTTTAAATCCGCCATTCCGACGCGGGGGAGAGAGCCAGTGGTATTCACGTGATTTTTTTTAACGCTGATAACACGATTTGCTTGCCAAAGTGAGATCGGAATGCTGCTTATTTTTCGAACGTTCGCTCTCATTAGCTTTGTCAACCTGCGTTCATTCACAACCCGCACGCGACAACGTCCATATTTTTCCATTTATCGGGCCCAAAAACACGGAATATTCAATTACCTTCGCCACTTTTGTTTCTGTTGTATTAATAATAGGTCTTATGATGAAGTGCTTTCAAACAGTGCGAAATATGGTACGAATAACAATGAAAGTTGAGAAGCAATTACATGTGTAGTCCGAATGGTCCGGTTTGCCGTGTCAAATTTATTTGTGCACTTAAACAATAACGTTAATCACATCGACATTTTATTTTACTCACCCAAACATTTCTGTACCTCGACAAGAAACAATTGTAGTGATTCTTTTCCGTACAAGAGGAACGCTATTAATCGGAGATCTAATTAGGCTTCCACCTGGCGTTCCAGTTCGCCGGCGCACAGCGCCCCGGGATTCCGCCGCGGCGGTACCTCTGTTCGTCCCGGCGCCCCACTCCGCGTCGCAGATCCGTCACAGGTCGCCGGGGCGCCCGCAGCCACCCTCGCGGAGCGGAACGGAACGGAGCGAAGCGCGTTGTTTTCGGGGGTCACAGTTGCGCGAGTCGTTAGCAGCGCGGCGAGGCTCGGCGTGCGCGGCGCGAAGCACACAGGATGAGGATAGGAGAGAGTAAGAATGGAGGGGGAAAAGGGGAGTGGCGGAAGCAGGAACCGAAACGGGGAGATGAGACGGCGGAGAATTGCCATGGACGCGGAACAGACGGGATTAAAAGCGGCTCGACTGGATGCGAGGTACGAAGAGAATAGATTTTGGAGACGCAGGGAAAGTGGATGTGTGGAAGATGATAGATGTGCGCGGAGGGTACGACGCAACGTGAGAACGGTGGAGGCAGGAGAGACGCATCGCGGAGCACCCCGTGTGCGCATGGTGAAACGGACAAGAAGAGACAACAGGGAAGAGTGCATTCACGGAGGCTGTGCTCGATGGCGAGGCCGGGGCCACGGGAGGCGGCAGCGGCGTTTGCGGCTGCGTTTACGTAGGTGCCGACGCTGGCGGCCGCACCTGGCGCAAGCACCGCCGCCCTGCGAGCGGGGCCACGCATTAGCGGCGGTGGGCCCAGGGGCGCCGGTGGGGGGAACGGGGTGGCGTGGGATGGGGTGGGAACCGTGCTCAACTCTGCGGCGGCCATGCGCGCGTCCCCGAGCGGCAATTAGAGCAGGGAACCGGCAAGCGTTGTGCCCTGCCGTGCCCGCCCCGCCCCCCTACACCTGCCGTCGGCAGTATCTCCCTGCGACGGCTCCATCACGACTTGCTGCCAGCGTGCGCGCAGTCAAATCGGAGGCCACACAATGGTGAAGGGGTCACAGGGTAAACACAATTGCAAATAAAAGTGATTATAATTACAAAGCGCTGCAGATGTATTCATTCCTCTGTTTCTGGTCATACTGATTGCAGGCTAAACGAGGTGCTTCCGTGCCGCTACTACGCAAACAACACACACGGACACACACAATAAACAGAGCAACACGTCGATTACAGATGAGGGGCGCACAAAGAGTAATTAAACAGCATTATCTAATATCTGTCAGCCAAAACAAATTTTCCATGATTCCACCGTTGCAGCGCGAAAGGTCGAAGAAGCTGCTCGTAAGCCAAACAAAGAGCATTTAAAAGCCCAATAATAAATGAAAAGTAGCAAGCGGGAAAGGCTTCTTTTGTCGAGTCGGACGCAGAGGAAGGTGGCAGATTTCCACGACAATGGAAGCGGGGCCGTGCTCGAGGGAAAATCGACGGCGGAGCACACGGAGCGGGACTGTCCGTCGTCGTACACAGCCGGCGGCGAGAACAATGGACGATCGTGTCGCGAAAAAGCCTCGCAATCATTAGTCTGAAAGCTCTTAATTTCCAGGGAGAAATATTGCGCATACCGACGCGTCGTCGTCGTCGTCGGTGGGAAGGGCGCGGGCGCATTAAGGTCAAGCAGCGAGACGGGGCGCCGCAGGGCCATTTGCGGGAGATGCCTTCGGACGGCGCCGGGCGTCCGCCCTTTCTTCGCGCACTTTCTTGCCGGCGCAAAACGCCGCTCTTCCGCGCGAAGCTCTCGCACTCGCCCCGGGACGAGCCGTTTCGTATTTCGGGAGCTTCGGGCTTCGACGTGTTCTCGGGGCTGTGTAAGAGACATCAACGAGGTAATAAAGAAAATAGTAAGGTTGCACGAATGGCGTTCTTCGACTAGAGACTTGAGATTTTGCAAATACGTAAGAAATGTCATAAAAGACAAAGCAGTTTATATACAAGTGTTTGAAATAGCATCTTCACATTCTTATTCATTTGCGTTAATACTTGCATTTCGGAAACCATTTTACGGTGACAAAATATTTGCAAATATTTTGTCCCCGTAAAAAGGTCACATATATATCAAATAAATTTCACAAATATAGGAAACTCCCCTACTTCATCGATAGCGACTTGTTTAAGAAGATATTTCAATAGCAATTACAATTTTATATTGCTAATTCACGAACGTATAACAAATCAATAAAATTGTGGTGAGATGTCACAGTGTATATTCAATTACGTAATCATGTGTGGCGTGTTTGAATATTGCTATTCGTAGTTGATTAAACAAATGTGTTAACGATTCGAACAGGTGTGTCTGGAATACGCAAAGAGTTTGCTTCAATTTTTCGTTTGCTTTCAGTTTTCTTGGCGGCAACGTATTACCTAACGTATCTCTAAAACGTTCATGAAGCATTACCATTCAATGAATTTGGAAACCTAAAACACGTAAGGAGATAGCATTTCCCGAATACAACTAAAAATACGAATTCCACGCATATTCCACCATTTCGAGGTCACAAAAACTCGTCATAGGAAGCCAACGCCATCCGAACCGACGCCCTCTACAGGTCAGGGAACGCACACCGTACGCCAATTTATTTCCCGCACAAACATATTTAAAAATGCATCGGGCCCGCTCCAAAACTAATATACATAACGAGTAGTAAATGTTGGCAGAGAGCTCGCGCCTTCGTTTTCTGCGGCGCGCAGAGGATGTTATTTGAGTAAACAAAAATCCTGTGCTAAAAAGGGAGCGCCGCAGCCCCGGGCCCGTGGTAACGGGGGGGGGCCCGAGTCCTGGGCGCTGCCTTTCATTCCAGGGCCCGCGCCCGCGCGCAATGAATGGCTCGTTTATTGCGGGATTGAATCCGGAGCGTTAATTATAGCGATGTTTTTCTGCATTCATCGGGTATATTGCGTTTCCGCGTCCCTGACAGTCGCCGACGCAAACGTATTCCGGGAACGCCGGTGGGGATGAATCGCGGGGACCCGAGGACACGGCAGTAATGCGTCTTTGAGGTTTTAGCTGTTTATTCGCTAGCGGAGTTTGAAACGGAAAACACGAATGAACTCTCTTTAAAATTAAAATTAAAATATTCTACTGGTACGTGATACACTTTAATTTGCTTTAAAACGAAGATATGGGAAATGAAAATGTACCACATTATTACCGAGCGGCAATTATTCAAATCCAGAGGTAATTTCGTAAAGGACCTTCCAAATTGAAACAATTATCTCGAGAGTATCAGACCACAGACTAGCAGCCACGACCAGAGATGGACAATTAAAAAAAGGGTATTCATGAGAAATTCCTAAACATGATTACGATGCATTACATTCAATAAAAAAAAATTCGGCGGGACTGCACAGTGGCTTCGGGTTAAAGACGAAACGTGTACTTTGCCTACATGCCAAGATAAAATACATTTGCTTCGACATTTATTTATAGCATGCTCCTTGGCCCGCAGGACCGGCGGTGGCGATGATCGGAGCGAACCTCCGCTTCGGGAGCTCCACGGCCAACGCGAGCAACGGCGGGCGCGAGTTCAAGTGCCACCCGGGCGGCGCCACCGAGGCGGCCGTCATCTTCAGCCTGGGCGCGCTCGGCATGGCGGCCAACCTGGCGCTCATGGCGCTCATCCTCAGCCGCCGCCAGCTGCGCCGGTGAGTGCCACGCCCACCCCCCGCGCCGGACGAGGACAAGCACGCCAGCTCAGGGGCGTTAAAGAAATTCCATTTCACGACGTAGAGTAAGGACAATATTGAGGACGAAATACGTTTATTGTTAGGGAGACTTTCCTCTCATTGAAAATTACATGTTGGTGAGCTAGCCCTGTTTGCCTCTTTAGGAAAAGGGCCGTACTTTCTGAATCAGTCATCAAATTCTTCTCTGAAGAAACATACATTGCTTTTTAGTTGAGTTCCACATATTACATCTCCTTTAATGCTCACAACTGCGATCCCGATTAAATACAAATTGGTTGAACGAGTTTGTTGTACGTACGTCTAGATAGGTTCAAATTTTTCGTAAATTCATGCTCATCAAATTAGTATACGACCTGAAATACAATCTCAGTCAACGGATTGCAGCCAGTCCCGACATGATTACACATACTTTAAATCAGATACCACAAATATGTTATGTTACAACAGTTAATGGCGGTTATTACTGATTGAAAGTGTTTCATAAAAATCGGGAGTGGAAGGGAGCCCAGGAAAAACGTTGAATAAAGGAAAAAACATTAAATAAAGGGAAAATTTAATCTTCAAATGATTTTTCACCGCGCATCTACAGTTAAAACAATGCCATTAATTTAAATGCAGTTCACCTCCATTACCAAACCGATTTCTGCGCGAGCAACTTTTCAAAATACAAACAATTAAAAGAGCACATGGAAAACGGTTCATGATTTCTACCCGCTCGCACGGCCCTCTGTTCACCATCCGCCCTGTTCCCAGGCGCGCTCGCTTCTGCAGCTGCGCCGCGACTCCTCGCTGCGCCACCCGCGCACATCCCGCAAAACGTCGTCAATTACCATTATTTTCACGAGCGCATGCAGTCAATTAGTTGATTGCGGCGAGGCGCTCCGGGTGGCTGGGGGCGGGGGCGAGGCAATATCTGCGAGGGCGACTGCGGGGTGGGGATTTGGGGCGATTGGCTCTGGGGCGAGAGCGGCTCCTCGGGGCCGGAGGGCCGCGCTGCGCAGCGCTGCGCTAATAGGCGCTAAATAACGTACCGCGGCCGCCGCCGTTCGCGCTATGCGGTCACCTGAGAGATCGCGCGGCACGGACGTGGGGTGGGAGGGGGGGGCCTGATAATCAGCCCGGCAGCGAGGAGGTAATGACGCGGCAACGGGGGGGATATTGGGCGGCAAGGGGCACGGTCGATTGAGACCGGGCGGGGGAGGACATCGGCGAGACAACATCGCGGCTGGGGCGACGGAGGTGCGTTCAGCGGCGCTGGCCGGGGCGGACGAAAGCACGACAGCTGGGAGCTCGCTCGAGGGACCGGCGCACGAAGAATCCGCAAGCCGGCGGCGGTGGCGCTGCACGCGCGGCCCATCGTGCAAGCGAGTGCTGATACAAAAGGCTCCGGGCGGGGTTGACGGCGCCCGGCCAGGCGATGACAAGGCCTCAGAGGGTCGTGTTGAAAGCAGCTTGAGGCAAAGGGGGTCATGGGCTACTCTGGTAAAGACGGGCTATCGCCGAGGGGTGTGGACAGTGGGCTGTGATAACGGGAGAACGGGGAGGGGTGCAGCAACGCGCTGGAGGGTAGGTCAGCTGAAGGGATGGTTCGAACGGGCAGCGTAGACGCTTCGACCCGAGGGAGCTGTCAAAAGATATGGGGGAAATTGCTGGGGAGAGAGGTTGCAGTAAAGGAGGTGGAGACTATGAAGCACAGGGAGGGACGCCCTCCCCCCCAAAAAAACATCTAGAGCGGAGAGGCGGTTGCGGCGGGGTGGGAAGAAAAAGCACGATCGCGTCGCGAGGCTGGGTCCCCGGGAAGCGGGAGGGGCCCGGTGAGCTACGTCGGCGGCCGCGGCGACGTGCCCGCCCGACGCGTACGTCAACGGCCGGTTAATAATTCAAGGGCGCGTGATTAGCTAATTAACTGGCAAAGCGCGCCGGCGGCCGCCGGCTCCGGTCGCCGCTTGCGCCGCCGCCCCCCGCAAATGCAAATAGCGCAGGCGCCGGTGGCGGAGGCCGCCCTTTGAATTGGTATTCCGCGGAAAGCGCCGTTCACTTCCGGTGCGGGGTGCATATTTAAAAATTGACGCTGTTTGTTCGGAGAATTTAATTTCGACCATTGTTCAACGCCTGGAGGCGATGCAAACTTTGGGAATACGCTCCTACAAATTCCGTCTTCTTTGGGGCTGCTCTGGTGGATTTACATTCGTACATTCAACAACAGAGGATGAAAAACGCGGTGGCTTAAAAGAGTTAATGAAATACGACAAGAAAATAAGCCAACTCAAATGAAATTTAAATGTCAGAACATTCGAAAATAAAATTCAGGTAAAAATTAACGTCTGTCTCAGGGTGGAAAAAAAGCCACAACTACCCCTCAGAAATGGATAAGACGTCGTCCTTCTCATATTTAACACAAATGGTTTTCATTTGCTATCCAGAGTAATTACGTATCGTTTGTTTTATTACTTGCCGGTATATTTTTAACTCGTTATGAAATACTCCACCACACTCTTCCATTCCACCTCATAGTTACCAGTCTCATTAGATACTAGTGCAGTGACACAGGATCGATATTGACACTGCGTCCTACTGAGCAGTTCTGATAAGTGTTACGACAGTGTCAGTGGGTTAATCACCAACAATAATGATATCGTTGCTAATGATGATGACCGGCGCAATGATGTCACCGATCGGGTTACAAGCAATGCAAGGCAAAGCACATTACTAAAGAGAAGATGAAACATCCCTGGCGTAAGCACTTCTCAATTACAACATACCTAATAACACTGACGTGAGTATACAACGTCACGTAGATACTAACTTAATCTAAATTACCATCATTTCGTCTAAATATCCGTCAACGAAGTAATCATGAGAGAAGTTATGGTTAAAATTGTATAACTTTGACTGAGCCGGGACTTGGATATACAACGAGTTTCTTTCTTTCAATATTGTGAGCTTTCTTTCCTAATCACACATCTCCGAAAACTTCGTTTTTAGAGGTAACGCAACGCCAATTTCAAATAGGTATTTATACTTACAGTGTTTTTCATTTAATTTTACTCCACTTAGGGCATTTCTGCTCCTGTCTCTTGTTTCTATCCATGACCAAGTGAAAAAAGTTTTAGAGGTTTATTACACAATGATACTTTTCAAAAAATGGAGTTTTTCGTTTCACAGGAATTTAATATCATAACACAGAAAGTAACCGCAAACACCCGTGGATCTCTGACCTCAAACAGTATATGAAACCACTCATGGTAAAAAATCTTGAAGATAGTAATGTTTCAACAGAAAACTCATAATTATGAAAAAGGAAGACAGACATGTATGAATTTCCGTGAGTGATGAAATGAATACGAAATATGTATAGATACATATGAAAACGATGAAACTACACCCCAATCAACATCGGGACTCTGAGGTTGAGGAAAACTTTTCGCAATAATGGGGCCAGTTAACGCTTGCCACAGCAACCACGAGAGAACAAAATAACGTTTGTGGACTTGGCGCAGATCAGAGAGCAGGACTTCCGTGGTCGCGCCTTTGTTTCGGCGACAGCAGCAAACGCCACACCCCCTACTACCCAAAGGCGGCGACGGTGCCCCCCACCCGCCGCCTTTTCAAAAGCTCCTCCCGGACGAAAGTTCCCTGGAGAAATTGGAAACGGGATGAACTAATTTTCCGTTATTGACAAAGAATCAATGCGGCGAACCACACAGACTGGATTCAGTATTTTTCCAGCTTTCGCTTTTAATAATAACGTTCGTTTGGTTTCGGAGATAAAAATTCAATTCCGAGCAGCACAAAAACCGCATAAGAGGGAGAATTATATTATTGCGCACTCGGTCTCTGGAAATCGAAAGCAGGAAGAGTTTTGGGAGGACGGGACGCTAATCCTATTATGATTCAAACGAAACATCTTAATTAACAATCTAAGAATGCCTTCACAATTAATCCACACGAAAATAGATTTTAAAAGCATTCTTTTCCATCAAAGGAAACAAAAATACTGTTGGGACAGTGAAGATTAAAGAATATTGCAATCGGAAAGAAACGAGGATTTAAACATAATGGAGAGAAGAAAACTCACAAAAGAGTGAACAGTTTCCTGACAACCACGTTATTTAGTGGACGTGCACATCAATTATCTTGAGATGATCAATAAATATTAACATGTATCATTTTGAAGAAAAAACACTCAAACCTTATCCTCATTACTACAAAACTCTCAGTCCCCGTTAACATTATCCTTCTACGGCATTTCCTTTACGAGTACAGCCCATTCGCGACGGCTGCCCAAATAACCACAATGTAAAACGTAATTACCTCAGCTCAGCCGGGCCCCTCGCCCCACGCACGGCCGACACGGCGTCCCAACGCGATTCCAGACACACACGTAGACATCGCCACTGAGCAGAAACAGCCCCGAATCCGAAACCGATGGCTGTTAACACAAATGAACGCAGCCTGCGCTTCCGCCACCGCTGCGGCCGCCGCCCGCCTGCAGCGGGATGGGCGGGCGCAGAGATCGTTCAACGAGGGCGGACGGCACGCGCAGCTCTCATGGGAGATGTTTCGAGAACACAGCGCAAATCAAATACACGAATTTACAGTATTTCCACCTCTCATGCGGTCACAACTCACTGCTTTCGTTTACCTTTCTTTCGTTGCAAACAAACCAGACTTGGAATAAAGTAAACATGTGATGCATACTGTAGTTATTTAAACAAAAATAACTTGTCAGCTCATAAAAGACTTATCGTTGAAGATTTTGTTCACTACGTAAATACAATTTTATACAACTTCAACCATTAAAAAGAATTGAGTTTCAACCTTGGAAAATACAACCGTGCAAAATAGCTAAATTCATAGAGCATTCTCTTATCGACCAAATGCTCTTCGGAATGCCCTTATGTAATTCATTATAGTTGAAGCATTATGTAAATATTATATTTACTGAGAGTGCAAGTTATTTGTGTTAAAATCTTAGAACCACGTAACAAGTTGAAAATGGAATCACAATTCTTCATAAGGTGAATTTTCACTCTGTGAACCGCACATTACACTATATCGCACGCAGAGAAAGCGAGTTAAAAAAAAGAAAAAAAAGCAGGGTGACCCGCGAGGAATAATTAAGCCGCTCCGGTGATTCTGCAAGCGCTTCGTTGCGGCAGTCACAGTTCGTCGGGGGGGGGGGGGGGGGCGAGCGATGTGAATGCGGTGAGGCGGCAGCGGATTTGCATGGCGGCCGGAGGATTACTCCACTAGCACCGCCCGCGCCGCCGCGGACAGAGTCATTAAAAAGAGGCGGGCGCCGCGAACCCGTGCGCTGCCGCCACCGCGGTCGGTCTCGCAGTTTTTCAATTTGGGCGATTTCGCGACTGAACCACCACCGCCGCCGCCGCCCCCCTCGGGTTCGCCACGGGCACCACGATCTCTTCCGCCAGCCGCCGCCCGCCCGCTCGCTTTGAATTAAACGTTACACCCTCCGCTTTCTTTGCTGCTTTCCTTCGCCCCAAATTGCTTCTTTTAACGCGCGAGCGCCGCCCGGCGCAGCCGATGAGGCGTGGGGCCCATCAGAGCCGCGCGAAGAAATACGAGCGAAAGACGGGTTTCTCGTTCTCCTCGGCGGGGAAGCGGGGAAGAACAAACTAGGGTTAACGCGCCCTCTGGTGCGCAGTGTAATGGCCACGGAGGATAAACCGGCAGGGCGGTTCATTGGCTGTTCCTCGGGCATTTAGTTCACGACGTATTCAGAAGAGATCGCGTTGCATGTGGTTACATATGAATAGAATATTTATTATCTTCTGTTTAGTTCGTTCATCGACTTTAAAATACTGATTTCGCGGTTAATGATACCAAAAAAGTAGAAGAAATCCATATTGTATGCCATAGAAAGAAATTTAGCAATATGTGCTGTCAGGAACATTTTAAATTCAATACTCTTTACTAATAAATTTTACCAATAAAACATGAACTATATAAGAACCACATTAAGTAAGAGTCAAACTCTTTCGTTTGCATATCATACGTTTCTGGAACATGTCGGCACATGAAAATTTACATAGTCCACATTCTCGAGCGAAAAAAAGCCCTCTAGAGATTCCGATGTGTAACGAATTAGCACACACTGTCTATGTACCCACCTAAATGGATTTTTCATTGAAAACGAATTAACGTTCATTTCTGCTTTAGACACACGTGTCGCCGATAGAACACAACCTCGAGCGAAATTTATCTTCTTCACTCAAGGTGTCAACTACCGGCTAAACTCTGCACGGTAATTAAGCTATTCTTAAAAAATTAATGATTGATGCTACGAAATTAATAGCAGAGCTGAAATAGATCTCTCGCACCCCATTCCTGTCGCAAAACTGATAACTGACAAGAACACGCTGCGTAATATATATTTTAACTATCGACGAGAAGAGCGCAGAATGAATGCATTGTCCATTTGTCAAGAAGTGAATAAGTTCAATACACGATTTGTGTAACATTTGAGTAACATTAAACTATTTCTGAGTAAAAAATATTCCCGTATACTTCAGAAATAACACATTTTCCATTTTTCCTTACATTTCTACCATTACGAAACCAAAATCACCTTTTTTTTTTAAAGCGGGGCAAAGACAAATTCCAAGGAATATAATAAATATTCCATAAATTGTAAAATGGAAAATACCTCCGCTAGCGTCAGAACATAAATGGTCGCTGACACTAAAACGAGGCGTCTAAAAAACTGATCCCCACCAGTAAACTTACATATACGTGGAATCAAGAAGGCGGCCAACCCATTTAGACAAATTGCCTTCATCAAGAATATGTCACGCTCAGCGAGGGACATACTGATGAGTAATTCAATAGAACAAAACCTATTTGCATTTGTATTTAACTTATCTACGTTTTGTTACATCAAAATTCATGAGAGAACTTCGGGTAACGGGTCTGCATATTTAGTAACATTGCAACGGAGCGAAGACAGGCTGGTTTATCGGGCCGTCGTTGCTGTGTACCCAGAGCTGAGTAATAATATTCATAACACCGCAACTTTGCAGATAATTGGAAATTCTTTGAGGCATCGTATTTGAAGCGCAGAACACAGTTTGTTCTAGAATGCAAAAACAGTGAAGGCGAGTATTTTTGCGAAAGCAATGTGTATATTACATGTCTGACATTACCAGAAAATTAACTTTTACCAAATATCTGGAGCGAAAATGCACGTCGATGTCGCGTGCGTCTAATGTGTGTGTGTGTGGTCGTGTGTGTGTGTGTGTGTGTGTGTGTGTGTGTGTGTGTGTGAGAGAGAGAGAGAGAGAGAGAGAGAGAGAGAGAGAGAGAGAGAGAGAGAAGGAGGAGAGAGAACAGAGGGGGGGAGTAGGACACAATACGCAAAAGAGAATTATCCATTTTTTCATTAACCTGGTACCACAAAATGGAATTTTTATTAAAAAAATAGCTGTTTGCGTGCTGCATCATTACATTGCTTTCTCTATACTACGTAAGTAGTATGCAAAGAAGTAGAAAAAGGAAAGAAAAACGTAGGGCAATTAAGAGACTGCCAGAAAGGCATTTTGGGATGGAGTGCTATGAAGCGAAATAGAACATACAAAACAAAAGACTCTTGCAGTACGACAACAAAGAATGGTTTTGTACATCAGGCAATAATTCAATTAAAAAGGTGATGATAAAACCATAAGTAATATTGGAGACCAGGTGAAGGGGAGTAAATGGTATCGCCAACAGCTGTGTTGTAGGGTGGTTATTATTCGCTCATGTAGATAATGCAAGTAGGGCTCATGCAAGTGTAAGAACGATGATAATTTAAGAAGAAGTGGTGATAGTACTGTACATTGTCATGGTTGCAATAGATGAAATGGTAAGAGTCGATGAATTATGCAATGCGGTTAGCTCCGTAGTGGTAAACCCAGTAGCACTGGTGGTGGTATGGGGTGAATTATGGGGTTGGGTGAGACGGTCAGCACTTGGGAGTGGCGAGAGGCGAACCGAGGAGGGGGAGGGGTGAGCGCGGATGAAGGGGTGAGGCGCGTACAGGGGAATGATGATGAAAGCGTGGCGAGGCTGGACTGGACGAGGCGAGGCGGGGCTTGGGCAGGCGGGGTGGGGTGGGTGGGGTGGAGAGGGGGTGGGCCGGTGCGGGAGCGGGGGGCGGGGCGGGGGGGGCGGGGCGGGGGCGGTGTCCGCAGTGAGCGTGCACCAGTAAGCGGGTTAGCGGCGCGGGGCTTATAACGCGCTGAATAAAACAGGGCTAATCGCCCGCCCACGCCGCCCGTCAGCCAGCCCGCCCGCTGCACCAACTGCGCTGCGGAATTCCGGCGCGGCTCAGCGCAGAGGGCAACCGGGAGGCGCGCTCGAAGCGCGAGCGAGGGCGGGCAGCTACAACACGGCGTTTGAACGGGAGAAAATTTATCAATGAAGTACACGAAAGATTGATTAATTGGATGTAACAGTTCGAGGACGAGGGATGAAATAGAAGAGCTGTGAACAAGATAAATTTATTCAAAATGACGATGAAAAATATGACAGCGCAAATCTCTCGTGATACCTGTATTTAAAACCTGACAATATATGTGCATGCCTCTAAGGAACAACGTTTACAAATAATGAGAATGGTGTGGAAAATATCTGAATAAAGGTTGAGAAAGCTTATCGGAAGGACAGTTAATGGACAGTTAATTACGATCATGAGGACAGCCTGAAGAAGGCTCAACCAGAAGGAATCATCGATGACGATTCAAGCGCCAAATAAGGACACAAGAGAAGAATACGAAGCTAATACGAAAATAGAAGATTATGAATGTCCATCACGCATGAAGTAAAAAACACGAGCTAACACAGCACACTCAACTCACAGCCTCGATCTTTTACAGCGGTCGTAAACCGGAAGCGAGGCAAATTAAGAGCCCCCCCCCTCCCACCCGTTTCCGGCAGTGAACGTAACTGGCGTCTTCTCCCTCGTTGCGTAAGACCCGTGGCCTTTTTTACGGCCGCGTCCCGCCCGTCCCGGCGACCGAAGTGGCTTCGTGCACCGCGGCGACATGGAATACGGCCGTCTTTGTGGGGCGCGATACACGCGGATGTGGCGTGTAAGTGGCGCGCGAACGGGGGTGGCTTTCACGCCGACGTCGGTGTAATCCCTTCGCGCCCGGCGGGGGTCGCGAAACGGGTGCTGCGAAGTAAATGACGGATGGAAGGGGGATTTGCTGTCGTCTCGCGCCAACTAATTCACCGAGTTAACACTCGTTTTTTTTTTCCTTCCTACGGCCCGCCGTCTACATGCCGCAAATTAATCTCGTGAAAGTAACGGAAATGGGATTTCGTTCGCAAACTATGAGCGCAAACACCGGACGCATATAAAGAGGGCAAAAATCCGTGAAGTATTTTGACAACGAACCGAAACAAATTACGTTTTCTGGTCATGATATTCATTCCATTATGACAAAATGGCAATAAGTTACTCGTACAAGAGGTCTATCCTGATCTCGCTCTAGCGACAAATATTTATTTTTCGATTAAATATTATTATTTTTATTACTATTATTATTGTTTCCTGATAAACAACAAAATACCACCGAGTAGTAATGCCACTGAATTACAAAACTAAGAATTATCTCACATGTAAAAAAAGGGACGATAAAGTGAAGATTACTTTGTAAAAGTTTTAACTTCCAATTTGACAAATCACCTCACTTCGCATACGGTAAGCCCTACATGGGCTGCTTTCCACGTCAATACACGCCACGGCCAGAATTCGCTATCGTCAATGGCGAGCGACAAACTACGCGGCACGAGTACTCTTCTGTGCCGCCGCCGGCGCCCCGCGCCATTAGCGCGAAGCCTGCCTCAAGCAGAAAACAAGTAGCCCGGGAGCCCTCCAGGCAACAAGTTAAGGCGGCATCCTCCGCCCTCTTTCGCCTCAGTCGCCGCTTTCCTCGGGCCACTCGGCGCCTCCCGCGCGCCGTCAGGTTATGAGCTGCTTTAATGGGGGACTCTTCCGCCGGGAGTAGCGCGCCGGCGCCGCGGACGGGCTGCGGATAGACGCAAGAGGTGGCGGCGCGCTGGGAATAAGGAAGCGCGGGGTGGACTGGGATTCCAGAAGTGGGTGACAGTGGCAGGTAATGGGGTAAGCGATGCGGAGGGGTGTGGGAAAATATGGAGGAGGGTGGGGACGATGAGGGCGAATCTAACAATCGCGGCACGAGCATCCTTGCCAGGGGAATGCTTTAAAGCAACAAGAAGTGAAGCTTAGGGCCTTAGAGGATGAAGTGCGCCGAGTGGTTGGGAGAAATACTAAAATAAGGAAGGAGGGAGGGAGGGTGTAGTTATGAGGTGAAGGTAGAAGGAACAACGGCTTCATCGATACCAAAGGAATTGTTAGAGGCAGCGAGGGCTGATAGAACGCAGCGATATGCAGAATAGTATGCGACGGCGCCCGGAGGACAAAATAAGAGCGGGGGAAGGTACAGTGCACGTTGAGATACAGATGACGAAGGCATAGATGCTGGGGCATGCGTCACATACACTGAAGATTGGGCAGGCGTTGACGCGAGGCCAGCTAGGAGGCCAAAGGAAGTGGCAATGGCGAAAGAAAGAGGAACGAACAAGAATAAGGGTAAGCGCGGAGGACAAGGGACGAGGCCAGCGGTTGCTTCAAAGCGGCGCCGCCTCGCCGAGAGCGATCGAACGCGCATTTCTCTCCGTCCGCTGCAACGACGAGCAGCTTTCTTTTTTTCCCTTTCTCATCGCCACCGCGATTATTTATAGCAGATTCCACGATTCACTGCCCTTCAAGAAGAAACCGATAATAGGCGCCTCTCGTATACGGAATCAAGTGATATTTGCTACGTGATGCCCTTTCTGTGATTACAAGAGCTTATCCCCCAATGAAAGTCTCTGGATTTATGGCTGACTCACAGAAGGGCGGGTCTATTTTTCACCTGTCTGAGTCTGGAATAGAAATATGGTCATTAAAGAGATGCGCTTTCGTTAGAAGAGCCTAATAGAGCAAAGAACTACTTCCCTCGACCACCAGTACCTTTACAATTCTTAAAGTGCTTGTAATAGATCATCTCTTTACGAATCACAAGAGCATTTCTGTATAAAAATACGAAATTAAATGGAATACAGGAGACTTGAGGATCGTGCTTGGTAATGTTCATTGTGAAGTTTGCAAACACATTAGTTGATGAGTGTTTTAGCAAGTATGAAGTGATATTTCACAAATTGCAGTTCATTAATTACTGAAAATTACAAGATTACAATAAATACTACGAACAAAAACACACCATACCAATGAGAAACATTTCTGAGATAATTCTTGAGAGCTAACATCCTCGAAATGCAAGGAATATTATTCATACAGAATATAATCTCATCGGTGGCGTATCAGGAGACTCAGGGAATTAACGTAAGATGCGGAACGGTCAAGATACGGTACGTGTTCGTGCTCAAGAGGTATTTCCTTTGGCGAATTCGTTGTTCCCTCCATTAGATTTACTACGACAATGGGAACACATAATAGAGGAGAGGCAACCCGTCCAAAGTGAAGGCCATTCGTGTTTGTACGTGCGTGTTTTCAACTCTTCGCAATGAGGGAGAACGCCGAAACGAAATCGAGAGAGGCCCGACGAGAGGAAAGTGGCGAGCGGCCCGCACGCACGAGGCCCCGTCCCGCGCCCAACGCACGGCGCGCGCCGACAAAGCGCCAACTTCGCATCAGATAGGGCCGCGCGCGGAGAGCGGGAAAAGCGAACTCGCGGACGGGCGCTGCCTGTCTGTCTGTCGGTCTGTGGGCCACGGGAGCGTCGCCACGGCAACGCCCGACTCGCGATCTTGTGGCGTCTTGCAGCAGCACGGGAGGGACGGAGCGAGGGCGACCGCGTGGGAGGAGCGGTTGCGCGGAATTCCCTTCGAGTTGGCATTCAAAGCAAACTAATTTATGCGTTGGAGTCTCTGAGAGTCACGCGAGCTTCGTTGTTTGGTTAATTTTTTTTTTTAATGAAACAAAATTTATGTCTGACTATTCTGTTGCTCTCACATCACCCGTTTGAAACACGCTTTAACTTGCGACATGAGACACTTCAAACAAAATGTTGCATAATAATGAATTTGCACAGGTTTTTTAATAATAATTTTCTCGTCATAGGTACTCATTAATTCCAAAACAACCGCATCAATATTCCGCACATACGTGACACGACGAAAACGAAAAAATAAATATATTTTTTGTTTTACCGAGCTTTTAACTAATTATTTGCAAACAGAAACAAGTTCGCGTTTTCAGACGGAGTCTTAATTTACGTAATAGTCGTTGCCTTCTCATATTTTACTAAGCTCTTTACTTTGCTCGTCGAACGCAGCCCACGAACTTGGAAGTTGACATCAACACGCACCCAAACTTGGTTCAATACGAACGCGCGGCTGCGTGAGCTTCGTTATCACATCGCGTCGTCGGGATCTCATCATTCCGCGCGTAGCGAGGCGGCCCGCCGACTTCTGTAGCGCGGAAGCAAACAAAGAAGCGGCCCCGCCCCGCAGGCCCACGTCAGCGCCCCCGCGCGCCCTCGCACGCGGCGCATCAATCGGGCGGGCCGAGCCGGCAGCTGCTTCAAACACGGCCGACGTCTTCCGCGCGGGCCCCGCCCACCCTTGCCTACCCTTCATCACGCGCATGTTTGGCTGCGGGAACACTGGCTGGGGGAGGGGGGGCGAGCGCGCGCCGCAAACTTCGCGCAGTTGCGGGCAATTTTACCGAAGGTAGCCCCGAAAGTTCATTTCACGCCCTGAGCGAGAACGGAGAGAGCAGTTTTAATAATCCGATGATATGCTCGATCTCGTAATACGCCCCGACCAAAGTTTTGTTTGACGCGCTCTCTTGCGGAGTAACGGACCGGGCCAAAAAACAGTTTAGGAGCTTCTTCCCCCCCGTGCCTCGGGCGTCGCCGCTTTTGCGCCGCGAGCGATTGCGTCGTAAAATCTGCGGCGAGATCTGTCGTGGGGGAGGGGGCGGGTCCCGCGGCCCTAAATCGGCGCGCGAGCGCAGGTGGCCGACTGACCGCCGCCGCCCCGAGGGAGTTGTCGCTGGGCGCGTGACAGGGGACGCCCACTCGCCGTTCGGAAATCGCCCTTGAGTTATTTACGGCGCCGCACTGCTCGGATTAGGGCAGGTGGGTTGCCTTGACCCGCACACGGAGTTTTGTAGCGACGGACCTTTTCATTTTTCAAAGAAAAACACCATAGGTCCGTGGAGTGACGTTACGATTCTTGTCTCAAAATGATTTATCTTTCAAACCATGCTCCCCTCGAAATTAGGCAATATAAGAATCATTGGGTAATTTTGTAATGAAATACGAAGTACTTACCTATTGGTACATTCCATATTTACAAATGGTATATGTTTATGAACGATTCATCTTTTCGAGTTACTTTAAAGTTTCTACCGTGTGAAAGCAAATTATATATTCGTCTTCATCTCCTCAATGTCATATTCATGGTTCCTAGATAATATTAGTTTATTTGAGTGGAATAACGACAGTACAATACTACTTATGAAAATAAAGTGGAGAATATGTTGTTCTCTACAACAGATTTATCGATTATATTTATGTCCCGGCGTGGCGTTCTATTAATTAAAAAATGATTCTAAATAATTTGTGTTTCTTATCACAATTAAATGGTTATCTACGAGTATTATCACATTCCCTTGTACAGTGAATAGCAATACGGTATAATATTTCCTATAGGGCTTACGGATGCTTGTCGGGTCTTTCCCAACCCCGCATTCACGAAATATGATTGAAGTAATGCATTATCCTCTGAAATGGAGAAAATACCCTCATGAAGATCGTGGAATGAGAGATAAAGATAACTGGAGTCGTAATATCATTATGTCCAGCAACAATTCTGCGGATCGATCGAGATTTGAACCTCTGCGTCCAGAAGGGAAAGAAAATATTAACCCAGTTGCAATGCGTTATTCACAAATAAGTAAAAAATAAAGAAACTTTGCGGTATAATTCCAAGCGACATGCACACAGATTCACTCTCGCACACACAAACAGAAGTGGTGGTATGCAAAAGGTACGGCGCGCTCCGAAGACACCTTTACTCGTTCCGCGTGACCAACGGCTACACACCACCACGCGAAAGCTCTTTATCGGCAAGTTGTCGCCCGAAAAGGCCATTTTGCCGGACTAACGCGCACCTCCACCCAACGCCCTCCCTCCTTTCATTCTTTCTTTCTTCTTTTTCCGAGGACATCTTTTCCCTGCGACACACCGCGCGAGAGCGAGCCCAGATCGCGTCCGAAGCAGCGGGAGGGTAAGGAAGAGGGCGCGAGGAGAGAGGGCGGGAGGCGGAGGAGCGCAGCGCCGTCGCATCGCACACGACCCATCAACGGGAGCCAGATTGCGGCACTTTAGTGGCCTGTAAAAGGCGAAAACCTCGCCGCTGGACAGGTTGCTGCTGTTGCCGCGCTCTGACCATCCCCGCCGGCGGTGGAGGCGGCGGCTCGCGTCATTGACGTCACGGTGCCCTGTTGAGCTCACGAGGCTGAGCGCGGTGATGCGATCGAGTCAAAAGCAGAGCCGAAACATGTATGCTATTTAAAAAAAAATCTATTATCACAAAGTGAAAGTGTGAGTTTAACACAACAATTTTTATACTAGAACGATTGCTCCACAGTTTTGCTTCTGAATGCCGGTCGCTTTTGAGCGGTGGAGAAATGACATAGGACAACAGACATCAAGCGCGAGAAATCTACACGATTATCGTAACATGGCCGACCTTTGAATACCTTTGGAAATTCCCGTGTTGCATTTTTACGTACAGCGTTTCATGCATTTCAGTTCTGAAAGAGCCACGCGAGGAATGCAATTAAGATAAAACAATTATTTAAAACGAGTAATTACTTCACCGTCTCCGCCAGAGCCACGCGCACAAACGAAATAAAACAAAACACCGGCCCACAAACAACTGCGCCCCCGAAACAGCAGCGACTCGGAACCTCAGCGGCCGCGTGCTCGCGCTTCATTAAATTTCCACGGCGATAAAAATCGCATCGGGCCCGCCATCCAATTACGCACCAATCCATCCGGCTGCTTCCGCATTAGGGAGCACGCGGGCGGGGGCGCCCCTCCGCTTCCCCCTCCTCCGGCCTCTGGTTCCTCTCGCCGATGCGCGCGCGCGTTCAGCAAAGAACGGCCGAAAACACTACGCCGCTCCCCCGCGTGGGCGTTAATCCTCGCTAATGTACTGACCGGGTACCATTAGGCGCGCCGATAGCGCGCGCTGCGGACGACCCGCGAGGCGGAAGCGCCGATGGGCCGTAAGGGGGGCGGGGCATATCACACGGCGCGGTTGGCACGTGAAGGATCACGCGCTCGCCAACGGATGAAGTCGTGTGGAGGAGGAAGGGGGAATGACGGACCGACCTAAGTACGCGGCGCGGCCAACGCTCGGGCCGAGAGGCGATAGGCGAGGCGCAAATGGGAGAGTGTGCGCGCGAAATGTGACGGTAGCGCACGACT
Organism: Gryllus bimaculatus; assembly: GCA_017312745.1. Taxonomy (NCBI): domain Eukaryota; kingdom Metazoa; phylum Arthropoda; class Insecta; order Orthoptera; family Gryllidae; genus Gryllus; species Gryllus bimaculatus. The sequence goes on from BOPP01000129.1 coordinate 352,096, forward strand.
TGCCATTTGTGGGCGAAGAGGATTAAATGGGAACGACCACGAGCCGAAAGGGACGAGCGCGGAGCTCGCAGAGTTTGTAACAAGACCGAAAGAACTCTGCCGTGCATCCAATCGCTAGGATAAAACAGAAGGCAAAACCGAGAAAGATAATAATAATAATAATAATAATAATAATAATAATAATAACAATAGTTTATTATTATTATTATTATTATTATTATTATTATTATGATGAATTAGGTTATTGCGGGAGACATACAGCCAAAAATACTAGAACGTATTAATGACAATTAAAATATTGCAAGGAACTTATAAACCCCGCAACGTGCTTCTCAGGGCATCTAAAATCCTCCTGTATAAATACAAGGTTACGTTAGAGAGAAGGATCCAAAACGAATCTGCAGCAAATGCGTTGGCGCTGGTAAAGAAGCATCATCAATGCAACCGATAACTGCAGGCTAAGTAGCCTCGACTCTTTACAGTATGAAAGGCCTGTCGACGCGGGTCGGTGCGGAATGCGGGCGCACCAGCCCTCGCGGCGGCCGAAACGGCCGCATCACCTCGCGCTCGCGGGGCCATTGCGCTGATACGGGTTATCGCCGCAGCGGCGCCAGCGGCGACGGCAACGGCAGCTGCCCGGTCAAGAGGCAACGCGCCGGCCGTAACGAACGCTCGCGCAGGCCGTTAAGCTTCAGCGCGCCGGCGGTGGCGGCGGCTGTGGCCCGGCTGGCGTGCAGCTACGGCGACCGCACGCCCCTCCGCCCCGCCCCCCCCCCCCCCAGCGCCTGAATAATCCAAAAAGCGCCTGATGAGGCGACGGCTGAGCCGCCGTGCGGTGGGGAAGAGAGGAGAGGAGAGGGGAGGGGAGGGGAGGGGAGGAAAAATGAGAGCGGGGAGATACAGCTCGGCGGGATCCGCACAGCGAAAATAGGAGTGCGGGAGGGGAAGGGACAAGCGGAGGTGGGCGGCACCTGTTGAGAAGTTAGGTAATGCTCCATCATTCAGCTGAAGAGACATGAATAAAGGAATTTTATCTTAGCAATTAACTCACACGGCTACGTTATGGCAATAATTCATGAAATGGACAATATTACGATAAAGTGTGATTGGGCAACAGCGTACTGAAACTTGTCCGATAGAACGAGGAAAGAAGATATTCCAAGAAAAAAAAATAGAATCATTCAATTACTTAAAAACGACAGTTAAGACTATATATGAACTTTCAGCCGGGAGAGGGGTGCATTTTTCGAGAGAAATTGTTGTATCCATCGCTATTTAAGAAATCGATGATTAAATGCAGTCGAGGGTTGATAACAATAGCAATAATATTTTAACCAGAATATATTATGCAGTTGAATTGGAACGCTCTATCCAAGTTGCTTCATCCAAGCCATGTTCATAAATTTATTTTCTGGATATGCGAACCTTTTCACACATTATATAATCCTTAAAACACCGCGTTCTTCCGCATTAAAAACAGGCCTTTTATAAAATCTCCATAACACATAACCCCAAAACGAAAGAACCATGTAATAAGGACAGTATTCGAAGGTCGTGAATGAACCTGCCATGAAGAAAATCACTGCACAGTTAAAGGGGTTGCGATCACAGTTTCCAATTGGCGGTCGTTTCATTGATAAAAACAGTTAACCGGTTGTGTGTGCATCACTTAAAACGTTCGCAGCATTATTAGACGCGCGAACTCGCACACGTGTTGGGTCCCAGACGAATATTACGAGGAGTCAAATAGGATAGTTACGATAGATGGGTTTAGATATAGTTCTAATGCCGGGTATCGGAGTTTATCAGCACTAAGCCCCACACGAAATTTTGATCATACTCATAAGGGACAGTATTCAAGAGGATGTACTTAACCGAGTGCGCTGTTGCGTGTGTTTAAAAACAGCTAAAGTAAAATTACTATCATGGTCGCGGTTTGTCTATGTAACGTTTCGTTCATTAAATTGAAATAGCAATATTATTTTTTCGGTACGCTTACAACACGCATACCAAATTTGCGTCAGTTTATGAAAGTCATTTCCCCTCGCGCTAAATTGCATTAACAAGTTTGTGAATGTGTATGTGTGTGTGATATTATTGCAGCTCATATCTTTTGTTCTGGACTAGCTGCGCGCCTCATTACAGAACCATCGTTCATAGTAGATCCGCACTGCAATCTGTTCCAATCGATCTCTGCGACGAGACCACCATGTTCGAGAACGCTAATGCGGGTAGTGCTAGTTGGGGGTGCAACCTCTGTGACGGAAGGCGAAAAAGCAACGATTAATAACGAATGAGGCGGCGACAGTGGATCTCTCGACTCTGTTTATCCCCAAAAGTTTGCATTAAACATATTGAAAGCATTATTTATTGCACTTTCAATGGAGGGGGTATCTGAACTAAGCGTACAAAGCACTATGGCATTCTCTACGTTACGACAACTGAATTAAAATGCGATCATGCAAGGGCGCGTTGCAAACGTATGTATAGTAGTGCAACAAATGTCAATTTAAAAGAAATCAGTTTTAAGTAATTTTATTATTAAAATTAATTGAAATATTGTATTAAATACTTTCCTTCTTTGGAACAGAGCTTAGATGCGCGTCTCACTAGTGAAACGCCGAAACCATCAGAAAACCGCATAAAGCACGCTATTCCGGTACTGCCGAGGACGAGCAGTACCGAAGTTCCGATCCGCGCAGAGATTTCACGGTCAGGTCGGGAGCGCGCTCGCTCTCAGAGACGACGAAAGGAGCCAGCGAGAACAATCGATAATACAATACGTATTGTCCGGCTCCGGAGCAGAGGAAAGATTCTTTAATTAATTAATCGATGGATCGATTAATCTTGGACCGTTAGTACACCGAACGCTTTGTTTCGAATGTATGACATATTCCCAACTACATGTAGCATCGCGCGCGGCGTTCACAGAGGTGTACGTCAGGCGTGTGGTTTCCGAACACATGTGGTCACGTGCGAAAACGATGGCACTATTAGGCCGTGCGATTCGCACAACATAGCGATGGCACGATGATACCTACTAGAAATGCAGCAAATAAGCTTTGTAATGCATAAATAATGTGTATTTGATAATGTCATTTCGGTACCCTAATGTCTGTACACTTTCGGCAGCACGCACAAGACGTTTTACATACTCTACTTCGACTGCTAACTTCAAGTTCCTTCAAGAGATCATCACACAATTTCTCCTTTTTGGTTCTAAATAGTACCGTATCCTGCGTTCAGAGAATCATTTCCTAAATGAAAAACACGTAGCCTACATACTGAGACAAAAACGAACGCTCATTGTTCGGATTCAATGAGCGCGTTCCTCGCTGGATAGGTGTACCGCGAGCGCACCGCATTTCAGATCATCCAGCGCGGCGGCAGAGCGGGGCAGCTCGTTCTAATTAGCAGATAAGGGGCAGGGACGGAAGGGCAGAGGGCGCGCCGGCGACGACTTCAGGGGAAAATAACTCTGAAAGCGAGCGAAAGAAAACGCACCTCATTCCCGCTTCCGCTTAACGAGAGAGCGGAGTTATGCTCGCAACTCCGCCCGGCGCGTGCCTCAGCCGCCGCCTGCAAAAGTGCTCCGACTAAGAGCCCCGCGCAAAATAACCCACTTGGGAAGTGATATAGGCCCCCCTTTTAAAGCGCTGGAGAGATGGCACAATACAAATGAAAGATATGCATTGCAGGGGTAACGCTTTACGATTTTCTGTCTCCGGTTGCGAAGCATCAACCCCACGTAAAATGCAGCCAGGGTCTAATGTTTTTCGTAACGATGCACCGGAGCGGTCGGGCTCCTGGTTTCGGGTTTTACGAGAAAAGCATCACCTTCTACGATGAACTTTACTGTTCGTAAACAGTCACACAAAGACCAGTACCGGGTCGACGACGTTTCTTGGGGAAGCTTAGAAAACAACTCGGGCGAAAGACTTATACGATGTACTGTATTCCAATATATTTCTATGGTAACGACGTCGCCAGAAAGTGTACTGCACTAAACTCGAGTTTAAGTACAAATAAATGGAAAATATAAAACTTTCAGGAATAAAAACCAAGGGCGGTAATCGTAGAATGAAGTAGGAAAGAATGCCGGTAGTTTCTCATTCTCCACAAGTGATTTAGATAGAAGGAGCTGGATATGCAATGATAGTATGCCTTAAAACATAAAGGCTCATGGCATTCCGAATATTTTTCTCAAGACCAATCGAGTGACATCAGCTTTACAAGAAATGCTCCTATTTCAACACAGCACGATACGCAACGCATTCGATGAGCTTCCAACTCTGAATCGCAGGGAGCCGCTCTCGCAGCCCGCTCTTCGCAGACTCCGCCGCACCGCGGCCGTCGACCTCTTCTTCCCACGCAGCGCGCACGGGGCGGAGGAAGTTCGCCCGCGCAAACTTCCGGAATATCAACCGATACATAGAAACCTCCAGGAGAACGCCAGAAAGAAGGCAGCAGGGCGAATCAATTAAGATTAGCATGATACAAATTGACGCCTTTCCGGATCCTCAACTGCCGCAACGATCAGAACACATGCAAACCCGCAATAATGTTCTTTTTTAACCCAGCACCCTTGGACACGCCGGGACATTTGATGAAAACGAATCCTTAAAAAGTAAAAATATAGGAACAGGGTCAATCGTAAACTTGGCAGGTTGCAAAACCCGTGTTATGTAATAATGAAGTAGGTTAATGGCCCGCAATTACTCACACGAAATAGGATGTTTTTTAAAAATCAACATTTATTTAAACAAGTTGATCGCTTTAATTCCACTCTCACCACTGCAACATATTGTATAGAGGAACGCGTGAGGAAACTCCCACGTGGTAACACATTAAAATGAACCTTGCTTAACGTGGGACATTTGGCGTACGAAACCCGAGACCGCGAACGTTTTCCAATGGTGTCATCCCCGGCCAGTTCCGGCGCTGCCCTCAATCGCAACAAGGGGCAATCGAGATGAGGCAAAAACGCGCGTCCCGCGACTTCTCCGCGTTCGTCGCCCCAGGCGGCCGGGTGGCGAACGAGCGGAGGGCGCGTGCAGGCGACGCATGCGGCACGCGTGGCCGCCCAGTGGAACGGCGCGCCACAAAGGGGCAAATAAAGCGCGGCGCGCACATGCGGCGACTAAAACCCACGGTGAGCCACTGCCAGGCCGCGCAGAGCTGGCCGGCGGAGGCGGACGCACGGGCAGGCGGGGGCGCCTACGTGACGCCGGGTAGGGGCGAGGCGACACAATGCCAGGGCGACGCGGAAGCTGTGCTTCCGGGCGCGCAGAGGAGTGAAGGGCGACCGCATGTGGGGCGGGTGGTGACACACGTGCAACAGACGTGGCCGCGGTCGTATAAAGAGGTTAAAAAAATGCAACATTAACCACGCCGAAGAAACACAAGAAACACACACACACACACACAATAGTTTAACACTATAAATATATTACTTTA
>BOPP01000129.1:364382-401400 GCA_017312745.1 Gryllus bimaculatus
GAGCGGTCTGCAGCGCGTCGTCGCTTCGTGCCACTTCCGTTCCTCTTCACCCCGATGCGTCCCCCTCCTTCCCTTTCTTCCCTGTGCAGACTCTTTGGTGTTGCCTATCCTTTGTGACCAGTAGTCATTATCGATTTCTGTTTTGGGTCTGCTACATAGCCTTCGCTTTTTTACTTTTTGTCAATCTCCAGACATTGCTTTCCTCTTGAATATCTTATCCGACATTTTTTAACTCTAATTTGCATTATATAAAACAAATTTAAAGGTGCGGATTTTTATACATACGCGTTATTTGGAGGTACCTAATCCTTCATTATACATCGTGAATAACATATGTTTCATACTTTACGGGGGTCCGGAGGAAGTCCAGTAAAAAGCCCAGGCGGCGGTGGAACTGGAGCAGCGAGCGACGCAGACGGTGCTGGCGGAATTTCCATCGCTCCTTCGACTGCTCTCTCTCGCGCTTCGGCGCATCGGGCGCGGAAGCTGCCAAGTCTACGGCACTGCATCGAGGGCACACCCCGCGCAGTCTCCATCGTAACAAATAAGAAACGCATTTTCGGAGCGATTGCCATCCATTACATAATTGAAGTACGTCATCAAAGAATACGTGAAAAAATTACATTCTGCCATTTTCATTTAACATATTCAATTCACAGACCTCCAGTTATGATAACTGCATTTGTTATCACAAGCTACACTACTCCGTCTTACACTCTACAAACATAATTACATTTATAATAGACGGTAATATAGTTTATGCTAAAACCAAAGTCAATAAATAACAAAAGCTTGGATAACTTTAAATATAAAATATTAAAGGTTGAAGATGCCACATCATCCTAGAGAACTGCTACACTGAGTACTCGACTCAAAGTTCTCAATTCTATACTACGATTTATTTTACCGTGCACTTGACGTAAATCACCTGTTCACGGTTCCATCCAATCGGGAGGTCTAACGTCCCCGCAGAGACGTCTCTAAAGCGACACTGAAGCTCCCGATTGGAAGAAACCGCAACAGCTGATTTACGTCAAGTGCACGACTAAATAAATTCGGCTGCACGAAGCTGGGCGACCGCGCATCTTCTGAAAACTCGCTCCTCCCCGGTGGACGCATTTCAGCTCTGTGCAGGCGGCGTCGCTCCGCCCACGAAACGACTGGAAGGTGCCGACGCCGCATCGGAATTCGGCCGCCCCCGGCGCGGCACACGGCGCTAACGGTGGCGACGGCTGCAACCGCCTTCAAACGCGGCGAGCAGCCGGTCGAGGCGAGCCCAGTTATTTTACGCTCCCGCCGTTAACGTGGCCTTTTCGCCAAAACGTCGAAAACACCGCTGACAGCTCGCGGCACATTCCCCACTTTCGAAAACAGCCCCCTGTACAACTTTTCGCTTCCGCACAGTCGGACAGGCGTAATGATGGAGAAATGTAAATCTATGGAAACGTCAACAGAAGAGGAACGGAATGAAAAGCAGAAAAAAACAACTAATTACTAGCATTCACGCTAAGAAAATGCTGACAATGCTCCACGAAGCGAAAAATAAGGTTAATGTATTACTGAGATATTTCAAATTTGGGTATACGAGTGATAATAAGCTTAAACGCTAAACTTACTTTAGTAGCAATTGTAAGTAAAAGTCCTTTTTGTTAATTATAAGGGTCGTTTCTTTAGCTGATATGAGCGCATGTTCAAAATTATAAATAAAAGTACATTTTCTTAATTATATGTTTCTCTTCTGATACGAGAGAATATTCGAAAGGTATCAACCATTCAAAAACTTTACAGCTCCTTACGTACATAATTAATTGACTGTTCTTTGTTCATTTATAAAACTCTTCCATACTAAAATTTTTTTAAAAAAAGTGAGATGATAGCAATGTTGAAAAACTCATTCTATTTCACAAATACTCTCGAACTAGAATGCACAGTCCGTCAGCTCGTCTCGTCTCCTCCGCGAAGTTCTCCCCGCCGGAGACAAGGCGCAAAAAAGCAGACGAGCAACGGGCAGAGAGAGTTTTCAGCGGGGGCAAAAAAAGGAGCAGCCATTCGTCAAAAGAATGAGGGATCGCGCTGTGACGTGCACGTCTATCTCCACCCTCTCCCCGCCGGCCCCTCGAGCGTCTTCGCGGCTTCGCCCGCCGGGGAGCCGGGCTGCGAGCGGAGCAGCAGCGGGGCGGCGGCGGCGGCGGCGGAGGCCGAGCAACTTCTGGCGCGGCGACAAGTGTCTTCATTACGAGCGGAAAACGCGCGTAAGAAGTGGGCCCCCGGCCTGCTGACACGCCGGCGGCAAAGGGGAAGCGCGGGGCGTGGACCACGGGCGACAGAAGGGGCGGGCAAACCGCGGGACAAGGCAGGCACACGCTGCACGTCTCTTGGTTCGAGGCAATGGAAAGGAGTGCGTCGGCAGGAAAACCGACAGTAAGTCCAGGGATTCGATTCAATTCTTTTCTCCTTCTCGTCGAATTTCCAACGGAATTTCGAGTTGGGACCATGCGAACATTACGAGATCGCTCAGGCGGCGCAGAACCTTTCTTTGGTATTAATCTTTTATCGCACAAATTGTAACGAAGAAAAAAAATCTTACTGGTCAGCTTCCATACTACTATGAACTATACTGAAACTATGCAATATTTTCACAAACATGAATAACATATATAGCCGAAAATACTGAGCTTTCTAACTTTGATTTAAAAATAAAAATATTAGGTGTACATACAGAAACTCCCTGATGTTTATTTTGTCATTACTTTATTAAATCCGTGCCAGAAATCGACGATACAGCCCTGCGATACACCGCGCTGTGCCTAATTCATTCGTGCTACACCGCGCGCACGAATCTTGGTGACCCCTACTGGCAGAGGGCGCTTCGCACAGCTGGCCGTAGCTGGGGGAACAGCGTCAGGAGGGGGGGGGAGGCGCTGGCGCTGGCGAAGGAGATGCGAGTTCCGCAAGAGCCTCGAGGGGCCACTTGCAGGCTCGCAAGCAGCTGACTCTCCGTGATGAGTCCTCCGCGGCCCTTCGAACTGTCATCGCCGTTCCCACTGTCGTCGTCGAGGCACAGTGGAACTCTTTCACTCCACAATCGCCCGCGATCATGAAACAATTTCTTCTGCAGAATAAGCTCATAAGCTCAGAAAGAAAATCGATGTTCCGAGATTTTCCATGCCCATACACATCACAAGCAAATATCAATTCTCAAAGAATAATAAAGATGTTTCTGAAGATGAAAGCTAATTACTCGAATAGTGAGGACGAAAAAAAATATTGAAAATGTCGATGATTTCCAAGGCGAATATACCGAAAGAAATTCAGGCACATTATCAAAAAGAGAACTAGTCATTAATTCCAATAAACTTAAATGAACAAAAAACTTACATTAGCTTCACAAAGTAGGCTCTTCTCCTATACTGTGCATGCCAACTGGGTGGTGAACCGCAGGGACCTCTGTCCTCACCGCAGAAATTCCACAAAACGGTCGAGTGCGTCGGCGTGCGGGCTCGCGTGGGTGCGACGGAAGCGAATTAGGCAGCGGGCCGCGCCTCGAGGTTAATTACGCCCCTCGTCGCCAGGGGACGTTGCGTTTGCATGTAAAGGAGCGCTGGCTCCCTCCGCCCTCTCGTCTCCTCTGTTTTTCGCGCGACGAGCCGTTTAACCCCCCCGACAATCCGCTTGAACGAACTTCGCCGCTGCAGGTTCTTAGATAGACATTAGGGTTTTTGGGCGCCAGCAGTGCCACTAAGGAGGTACTTAACGGTGAACGCAAAGCACGCCGCAAAGCTTTTTCATACAAACTGCTGCATGCGTAAAAACAATTTGTGCTGTCACGATAATCACAAATCACAAACAACGGCATATACATAAACGTGAATTTATTGAATTCACTGTCCACTTTTTAAACCACCTCATTACAATCCTGAAAAACCTCCTGCAACACACAAATTGCAAACGAACGTTTTAACGAAAAAATGTAATTATTGGCGATCAATCATGACATTTACAACTTCTAAAATCATCAATAAACGTTCCGAAACAACAAAATACTTGGGGCATCCTCTTTAAGTTAGAATGAACAGTGTAAGTTAGAAAGTGACGTTCAGTCAACAATGCACGACTCCAGAAACTTGGGATTATTTCTAATAATGAGCCGTTCTACATTCTAATAACGAACGTTCTAGAATAATATTCAGAGCAGAATCTTTTCCATCTTTCCCTTCTATTATCTTAATATTTCGCCAAAATTAATGACGAATTATATTAAGAATACTTAGTATAGGCAGCTTCTTCGCCAATGGAATCGAATCGGACTTGTAAGTCCCATTCTAAGGTTAAAACTGCCCCTGCCAATGAACACATTTTCCGTGAGCGTTGCGAGCCACACGAGTTGGCTGCGCGACGGCGATAGCGGGCGGGGCAGCGACGGGCCGGCGCCGCCGGGCGGTCGGAGAAAAAGCGGGCGGCGGCGGCGGCGGCGCCGCAGATCGATGCCAAGTGACAATCGCGGAGACGGCGAGGGACGAGGCGGCGGCGGCGGCGGCGGCAGAAGTCTTTGTTCGGCGACGCCGCGACGGACGCTCCCGCGGTTCGGGAAATAACGGAGCGATATTGCTGATGGGTTGAATCCGCGCTGAAAGGGCCCCGTGCCCCCCCGCATGGCCCGGCGCGCACAGAATATTAAGCCGCGAGCAAAAAAACCGCCTCCCCTCCACCCGGCGACTTAAAGGGAAAGGCGGGGGCGAGGCGAGGTAGGAACATCTGCCAACTGAAGGGGGACGGGGGGGGGGATGTAAGGGACAGATGTTGAACGCGACGATCACAAGAGAGACTCATCTGCAGATGATATTCAGAGTACTCTGCAATTTTCGATACCAAGGATCAGCTAAAAGGTGTAACTTTATTTACCGAGCTGCTTTGCAAAGATACCCCGGCCTCGAACGAACGAAAGATACTTTGAGAAAAACTCTAGGTGTATTGCAACCACTAACAAAATTAAAAACCGTATAGATTTTAAAAAAAATGTATTTTACTTCCTATACTCCTAGCCTTTTGCATTAGCCAGAGACCCAGAGAATCTAGGCGACTAGGCGACGTATTGAGTCGGCAGCGAAAAGATCCTTTAATCGTCCTTCACGACTCATTAGACGCGACCGTGGCCAGCTTGACACGTCGCTATCGCCACTGCGCAGCCGGGAATATCACACTCGGTGAATTACTGCCCGAACAAGAAACGAACATCGTTCTCGTGCTAACCAACAACCCTACACCCCTCCTTTCCAAACATTCTCGAACGCTGCATACAGTGCCACTACCGCTGTTCACGCGATAGAGCTGCTGCTTCTTCACGGCCTGCATCCGCATCGTCGCACGCGTGGCGGATTTCCTGTCCCGCAGCGCGCAGCACTCCAACACCGCGGGGGTTCGGCTGCATTCGCGAAGTGCTCTCTCAACGGGACGCGGCCGACGACGGAAGCAGACGCCGCGATTTTCCGCTCCCCGAGATTGCTCCGGCGACATGTTCGCGTCGTCCGCACCAGTCGCGACCTCTTTCCGCTGCCACATGATCCGCCCTGCGAGGCCCGCCGCGTCACCAGCACGCTTCGGCGATTTCCGGCCTCTATTCACGCGAGGCCGGCAGTCGCTCGCACACAGCTCAAAACGTTGAACGCGTTCCGTGTTCCTGTTTGAGACAACGTGTCATTCGGATGTATCTGACGGGCAGTTCAACCCTCGACACCGAAACGTTTTGAAAAGCAATAAAATGGTTTGGCATTGAAGTGAAAGAAGAGATGAATCTCAAAGAACTTTTATTTCCTAAAAAGTACGATACCCCATCTTCCCCCTTTGTGGGCTCAGTGAGACGAACGTTTCATGACAAACAGGAAGCCGAGGAGCCCGTTTCGTTCAATCCCGCCAGTAAAACTGCCGTTGGCCGCCCTCCGCAAGCCCTAGCCTCTTAGCGAGCAATTTCGTGGGGTGGAGGACGGGGACGTCATCGACGCCGCCCCGCAGGCACTCCCGCTTCATTAACCCGCCGGCTCGTCAGCAAGACAAGACGCTATCGCGGCCCGCGAGGGCGTTTATGTGCCGTAACCGCCATCGAAGCGCTGGGCGGGGCCGCTGCAGCGAGGTGGCGGGGCGGGCGGCGGCGGGCGGGCGGGCCGGCGACGGACGCTGAGCGGTGTGCTAGCAGCCCGCGCTCGCACACCATGCCCTTCCACCTCCGCACGACTTAGCCTCCCCCCTCCCACCTGCCCTCCCGCATGCCTTCGGCGAAATCCTCTTCTCTCCTCCTCCTCCTCCTCTCTGAGCAGCTTGGCCTGGCTCTGCCTTAGCGCTCTGCCCCGCTAATACCCCTTAATAACCACTTCTCTTCACACCTCTCCTATTCCTTTTAAGTCGCAAGCGCTCACCTGACAGCTTCATGCACCGTCGTTCAGTTTACTCGTAATCTTTAACTCCGCGTGGCTCACCCGCGCGTCCTGTAAGCTTTTCAGAGGTGCGCCGCCAAATCCCGCTCCTGCAGTGCCACCGCCCTGCCATCAAACCTCGTTTCCCTTACTTTCCTCCCCTCAGTATGTGCTCCGCCTTCTTCTCCAAGAGATGGTACTATTTATTCCTTCATTTTTCCACAATTTCTTTCTCGTTCAATTTTTCGGGCTATCACACACTTCAGGATCTCCCAATCCAACCCTTTTCTTAGATCGTTAGGCCCACGTCCTCCTACTCCTACCGGCAGTTCCCATCTCTATCGCTTTATTCCCCTGCGCGTAAACTCCATGCTCTCCATTCAACGTGCGCCACACGTTACGCGTGCCTTCCGTCCCGCCCCAGTAACATCACGCCCACGCCTACAAACCCGCTCTTCTCGATCTCTGAAGGGGCGGGCGGGACGAGGACATGACGGGGGGAAGAGAGGGCGGGCAGACTGGCGGTGTTATTCGCTTCCGTCGCCTTTCCGCGCTCGCGTTAATTGTGCGCGAGCACAATGGCGAGGCCGCGCCTCTGCTGTTTGCGCACAGGGCCTTCGCGTTGCAAGCGAGTGTCGGCGGCCCTTCGCTTGCGGGGGCAAAGCGAGAAGTACTCCTCATGTTCTGGGTTACATCCCTTTTCAGAGGGCGACACCATAGCTCTTTCCTTCAAAACGGACCGCGGCAGAACATGCGGCGTACGAAATAGCTCGGTTAAGCCACCCCGCCGTCTTCGGAATATAAAGAGGAACACTTGTTCAGCTTTACGAGTTCGAGCGGTGATGAAGTGTGCAACACTATACGCGGGCTTCATGAGGCGAGATAAGCTTCTTCAACGAACGTGCACTGCGCGAAATATTACAACTTTCGAGGCACGCAAGCTCCATAGAGGTTTCAAATGAAATACGTGCTCCACTCCGATGCTAAAAGCGGTTACATTCCTTATTTATCTCAAAACTTATTTTCGCCATCGCATTCGCAGCCTCTTGTAGCAATAAAAGACAAATTCCAAAATGTTATTTTTTCAGTTTTAGTAATTTATTATAATACAAAAGCAAGTGACCTGGAGCAACTAGGGCTATCATCTCGTCTGAACACGTATTTACGGATGTGTCTCAATTTAAACAATTGAAACGGGAGTGTCCAAAAGCGTAAAAACATATTAGCGCAATACGGTACCATCTTGAAAAATTAGAAAAGTTTCTCTTGAACCAGAAGTGCACTCAACTACAATTTTATTCATAATTACACAGTGTCAGAGCCTTTATGTTTTCACACACGTGTCGCACCCGAAGCGCGCGCGCCCGAGAGACGCGAGGTCGGCGGCCTCCCTGCGAACCCGGCTGCAACAACGAGCGCCGCCCGCACTGAGTGGACTCGTCAAGCGCCACACACGACCTGCTAACGCACGTCTCCCCGCCGGCCTGTGTCCTTCACGTCTCCGTATACAGGGAAGTGCGCTACCTGCCAGCTCCGCTCTCTACAAGAGAGAGCAATCATATCGTGTGGTAGCTGTATTTTTATTATACACATTCTGTTCTCATTTTTTAATTTGTATAGATAATGTTTAAATATATTAAAATAAATCCTATCTCTCATCACTTCACAATTTGTAATTCAAAAACAAAATAACTTTCGGTAAATTACTTAACGAGATGAAAAAAAAGTGTAAACATCACTTAAGGGGTGAACGGAAAAGAAGTACCTAAACATGCCGTGTTCAATAATTTTAAATGGGGTTCCTAGAGATGTATAAATTTCTTGTAGATTGTTAGCCAAATATTCGTTCTCTTTTAAAACATCGCCCAAGGACAGATTTTTTCTAATCACCTGGCCAGTCGGCAACGATGTACTTCACTCAAATATAGTACGTTATCGTATATAAGTTTCTCCTTTCCACCCCCCACCCCCCAAAAAAAAATGGCAACAAAAAATGGAGAGGGAACTAATTGGGTGCACCTCGAAATGAAGCGAAATCGTTTTTCAAATAACACCCAACACTCCTTCCAAAACTAAAGAGAGCTTATACGCAAGGACGTGCATACTCAAGGGGGAAAATGGCATGTGCATTTCGCACGCACGCAATTTGGAGCGAAACAATCTTGCATCAAAAGTTGCACGGCTGAAGCTAACACTTTGGTGACCTTCGCCAGGCGTTGGGTGGCCTTTTAGTGCGAGGCTTGGATAAGCATCTGGACCGGGGGCGTCGCTCGCAGCGCGCCGGAGAGAAGCAGGACAGAAACGAAATGCGGTTGGCACCAGCTGCTGGCGCTGCTCTCTGAAACTACATGCTACGACGAAATAGCAACATGCATGGATACTTCGCCGGCGTTGAATGTATACAAAAATGTCCGACTGCGTTCTATTGCCCATGTAAAATTGCGCCCGAGAACTGTTCTGTTATCTACAATGCTACATCTAATGGAATAAAAACATTTCGAAAAATGTAATAACGAATGAATGTAGAGTATAAACGGATTAACATATAACTATTTAATTGCTACAAAAGAAAACACATCTTCCAAAACAAATGTTTAACTTCGGCGTATTGCAGAAAATTATTCATCGGTAATGCATTTAGTAACGTACAAGTAAAGTACATTTTTCATGTTCAGAACAATCTCTAAAAAAATCCTAATATCGCGTAAAATGTTGATCTAATTAATGAGTATATTAAAAGCACACACTACACTATGTTCTGACAACGTGTTTTTTTCCTTTTGGAAAGTATTTTCTAGTACAAGAAAATTGACCAGAGGTAGTGACCGACTAGCTTATTTTCCACCTACAATAGCAGTAGCAGACGTTAAAGTACTAAAACTTGTACAGAGATTACTATACGAAGGGACCGCTTTGACAGCTCCTGCTGACAACAATTACAGGTTATGCCAATGCGCTCAATTTGTCAGTGTTCTTTTACAGCTATCTCATTTGTCAATGGTTTATCACTAGCTCTTGCAATGCCATCGCCCTATATGAAATTCATTTGTTTCCCTTCGCGGTGGCGGCGGTGTGCGCAGGTGGTCGCAGGGGCTGCTGTTCCACCAGGCGATGGTGGACTGCGCGCGCGCCGCCATCCTCATCCCGCTGGGCGTGAGCATCTTCAAGTGCCAGCCCGTGAACAAGTGCTCGCTGGTGGAGACGGCCTTCCTGCTGCTCGTCACCGTGTCCACCGTCAACATGCTCACCACGGTGCTCAACGACTCGCCCGTCTTCCCAGACGACGAGGACGAGGTGGAACTGGCCGCGCCCTTGCTCATGGACTCGCCGCAGTGCGTGCTCTTCGGCACCTTCATGATCTGGTTCGCGTCCATCACCATCAACCTGGGCCCCACCTTCCTGAGCGGCGCGCTCGCGGCCAACGCGGAGACCGGCCACAACGCGCCCAGCTGCCCGCTCGTGCACGGGCCCTTCCGCCACTACGTGCTCAACGTGCTGTGGATCTTCATCAACGTCATCTGCGTGCTGCTCACCTTCTTCCACCTGCACAAGCTGCACCGCGACCTCACCAAGGCCAACGTCGAGGCCGTGCGCGTCGCCGGCCTGCTCACCACGCTCGTCAGCGTCACCGGCGGCGCCGGCGGGGGCGGCGGCGGGGGCGGCGGCGGCGCCGGCAACTCCTCCACGCCGCCCAGCGCCGGCGGCGGCGCCGTGCCCCGGGTGAGTGCACTTATTCATTACCGGCCCTCCTTTTCTATTGCATTATATTACAACCAGTTCAAATTTAATATAATTCAAATTGCATTAATATAAATATTGTTTTCACTAATCTATAGTATCATTTATTTCACATCCGCATGGTTCCTGTATATTATATTTTAGCCATTATATATAAAAAATTATAACTTTTTTAAATACGCGATTGCTGAATATAAAGTTCAGAAAACGCAAGTGAGTTATTGCAAACTGATGCTATGCTCTCTATTGCGTGAAATCGGCATACATTGCTACACGAAGAAAGATTTTTAGTATTTAGCAACAAAGAGAATGCTCTGTAAACAATTTTAAATATCATTCACATAGTGTGTCACAGATATCGAGCAGTCTCTTCCTGCATTAAAACACAGCAACTACAAATAAGGTAGGACATCACCTTATCGAATAACGCAAAAGTCGAGTCGTGGTAAAACACAAATCCGCTGGGAAACAAAATGTTGCAATGTCGTAATGGCGAGGGATTCCTTTGCTCTTAATCTCAATTTTATTTCCGAAAGGCATCGAAGGGAAATATCTCGCCATGACTTCAACAGAGGACTGTGTTATTATCAGTGCATTCCAAAGCCATTAATGAACGAAGTGGGGAAAGGGGTAGAATTCCACTGAACAAACGAGTAATGCAGTGAAGCGTATAGTTAAAACATGAGCATCGTCAATTTAAACGAAGAGTCCATTTCATTTCCGATATTCGAAACAAGTTTTCGTAATGTTCTTCGAATAAAACTCGAGACATACTAATTAGCCGATGACAAATGATCGGGGAGGCAAAACCTACCATTCTCAAACATTTGAAGCTGGTGACATGCACGTATTCAGTTTAAACCAAACCGCGTTTAAATCAAAATAATAATTCCATAAGAAGGCGAGGATTAGGTCATGCAGTGACGATTCAAAACAAGGATGTTGAAGCCATTATCATGAGTACAAATCCCATTCATTAAAGCTCAACAATACAATTTAAGAGAATGAGTAACGATTAGTTTTCACGGTACAGCTCTTTTCGAATGGTATCTCGTTTGAAGAGAGAATTGTACTAAGGCGTAATTCGAACAGACAAAAACAATTAAAGCAAGTGGCCTTTGACCAGTGACTTCTATACTTCGTATTAGGGGTTGTCGGATGGATAATATCTTCCATAATTAGGTTACAATAACCGTTAATAACCAAATGGTCCCCCACTCTTATGGGTTTACGCTTCCATTGGGTTTTTTTTTTATTTGAGAACCTAATTTACACACATATTAAAATCACCAAGCACTCCGTTTCAATATGGAACGCGGAATAAACTCATTTCTATAATCTCAAATACTCATAAAAACGGCACCTCTTCAGTGAAGAATCTACGGAAACTTTATCTGACAATTGTATCGCAATCAACTTACAACGCAGAAAAAAACAAACTAGAGTTCTAAAACCCAACGTTACAATCTGGACGTCTTAACTATTATACTACTGATCAATATCATTTCCTCCTCTTAATTACTTCACTTCCCGCGCGGTTATTGGTTATTGATTTATTTATTCGCTTATTTACTTTAGGCATCGACGGAGGGCGTCCACGTCGGTTCGTGTGGCAATGCACGACCGTAGCCATGAGCAGTGACTACGCGGCGTAAGCTGCACTTCTTAACGAGACATGCGATTGCACATCGTTCACAATAAAGAGTACATTTTCCTGAGTTTCACACGCGAATTGAAATACAATCAATGGATTAAGCACCTCTGCCCTCTACGAATTATTTCTGTACCCATTTGAATTATCAGAGCCAATTCCTATATTTAATAAAATCAGAGGAAAAAAATCAATATGTTGCACTTGATCCTCTCTTCCCTTTAAATCTGTCAAATCTCGGACCTACAGTAATAAACCAAATAGTTACTGTTAGAGGAAAGGTCTTCGCATACGTTCACGAGGGCGAACTCTGAAAGGGAACTATCTCGGGCGAACCGCATCGAAAAGCAAGTAGCAAAAATAGAATTTATCGCCAGGAGCCAAACCCGTTTCACTTAAATAGCCGCGATCGCGCGCCGGACCAATCTTTTTCGCGCGCTTGGACGGCGCCGGAGCGCGCGACGCCACTTCCACATTTTTCGGCGGCGGGGGGCTGGAGCTGGCGGTTGGGCCCCGATCGCGCGTCTGGCACGCTCGATTTGCCGCCGACCGCGGGGCTAGACCGGGCTTTGTCTCGCCGGACGCAGCCCGCGAGCGCGTAAGGGCGAATATGCAATCGGAGCGGGCACTCGGCCAGCGGTGGCGGCGGACGAGCGGGCAGGACGCGGACACGGTAACGGCGGGGAAGGAGTAGTTGGCGACAGGAAAATAAGAGGGCCCCCAACGAGCTGCGTTTGTCAGTTACCTGAAAAGGAGGCAGAGGAGGAAGAGGTTCGAAGAGGGAACGCTCAGACTGGAATGCAAGGAGAGGAGAGGAAATGGAAAGACAGATGAGATAAACTCACACACGTGAGTAAAGTACAAAGAAATATCACAACGCTCGAAAGGTATTTCATATTTACTTGAATAACGGAAAGCATGGTAACGTTGTAAAGTAACAAATACACAGCTATTGGCACATTAATTGCGCGAATATCAAGATGTGAATAGGAGTCCCAGCAGCAACACTCGAGTCGCGACCTTCATAAGCACGTACGAGGTCTACGTCCACGCGAGACGAGGTGCGCGCCGCCCCTTCCCGAGGCAGCTGAGCGCGCACCGGTCGCGATTTATCCGGCGCGGTGACTGCAGCGTCGCCGCGAGCGGCGAGGGGGTTGGGGTGGGGGCGGGTCAGGCCAGCGGCCGCCTCAGCCTCAGCGCCAGCGCCAACGCGCGCACTCACCCGCTGCAACCGCGTTAGCGCGCCGCGGGCGAATATTCGGAGGCGCCGCCCGGCGGCTGTTAAAGAGGATGCCGCGCGACGCCGGGCCTGTTGGGTTGATCTCGCCACCGATAGCTTTCGTCCGGAGCGGACGGCCGAGCGGACGGCCACGCGTGCGGGACTCGTGCAGCACTTCGCTCTCAAGGCAATTCAACAGAACCAAAATTCGGCAATTAACGTCACTGGATTGGTTTTTTTTATTGGATTTAACTATATAGGTTTTGTCAAGATTATCTTATTCGGAAAAGAGATATTTCGCGTCAAAGTATGCCTTTGTTTTAAAAAAAAATTATAATTATTTTTTAGATATCCACTTTTAGTTCTAATTCAAATATTTCGTTGAGAGCAAACTCTAAAATTCTCTCCCGAAAAATTTCGTAAGGGGTAATTTCGAAAATACATTTTTAACTATCATGCATTTAAAAAACGGTGAAAACGAATTATTTTTTAAACATTTCTCCTACCTCATATGCTGTTGTGTAGAATATGACATTCCTTAATAAAATCAATTAATATGTTACAATATTAAAGATGTACAGAAATGATCGTTCCAATTAAATATAAAATTCTGAACGAAGAGAATGAAACTGGGAAAATACTATTATAATTACGTCTCTTTTTCGAATATAGGTTATCCAGAAATAATTGTTAGTCGGAGTGAGAGTCTCTCAGTAACATTCGCAAGGCTGATTTCCATCTCCCCCTATCATTCACTCAACTCTGCGCGGCTTTTAGCCTCCGAAGTTAATGACTCGCGAGAATGCGATGTTAATGATGGGGGGTAATGAGTGGTTGCTCAATCTCTTCAGCTCAGCAGTCGCAACAAAGACGCAAATGGCGCATAGAAATGGAAGAACCTCCCTGGCTCCGAGCTATCGTTGAAACACAGCACCACCCGCAAGCTACGATTTACGAGCAACGTGTACACGGAGATATGGGTGAGCGTGGAATGAGCGAACGCTTCTCATTAAAGCGCTTAAAAACATTTCATGCATTTAATTTAAAACTGCACAACCCTGTTGCTGATTAGATACATTTAACGAGAGTAATAATTGCATTTAATAAGCATGTCATGCATTAATAATAATTTAACAATCAAATTACATGCCACAGCGATGAACATAGCAGACCAGCAAACAACAGTCTGAGGACCACCAAGCGGGCGTTAGTGAATTATTAGAGCGTGATAGACGCAGTAAATTTATTATTATTACAATGGCCATTAACGTTCAGCTTTTTCATACAATTTATATTAGTAATAATAATTGTCATATTCGAACAACGGAGAGCACTAGCACTGCTGCTATTAGAAATGACAATTCTCAAAACTATATTACATGTTAGTGTGTATTTAAGGTAATGATCATGACGTTAATACTGGAAACAAATAAACATCGAACACCTCTTACCCCAGAGTATGAACATTCGCAATATTAAAAGCATCACAAATGAATTATTTCTGAACACTGCTTCCGAATTTTATTAGCATATTAATGGAATATAATAATGTATTCTTTAGAAAATTTCTTTCGCGGTAATTTGACTTCATTCTAGAAATTACACGGATGAGGTTACAGCAATTACAAATGTTTAGCTCACATGCTAACAAGGATATCTTTAAAGTGGATTACTTGCTGCATTTTAGTCATAGGCGAAGATCACGGTTTGAAACTGACATCTAGTAAAAATAGACTACGATGCCCATAAATAAACTTCGAGCACCCTTTAAATACTATAGTATATTTAAATATCACGAAACAATACGATCTTATTCAAACTTCATAATTATTAGAATTACTGAATGGATCAAATAAGACGAGCAACATCCAACTTAAGCGTCAGCAAATTTCCCTCCTACAACCAGTAAACAAAAATTCTTGTTTCAGTTAAGTCACATTCCACGAACTTCTTCGCCACAAACTCTAGAAGTACTTGGCCCTTCGCTTTTCAAAGCAGCCCATTGTTTGTTACTTCACAGAACTTTTGCTCCTTTTATACGCTTTGAACCTGATAAGCCGAAATGCGAACGCGCAACTTTGCGGTAATTTATCCCTATAAACTAATGG
The DNA here is from genome assembly GCA_017312745.1 of Gryllus bimaculatus. Classification (NCBI taxonomy): domain Eukaryota; kingdom Metazoa; phylum Arthropoda; class Insecta; order Orthoptera; family Gryllidae; genus Gryllus; species Gryllus bimaculatus. The sequence continues at coordinate 379,506 of BOPP01000129.1, forward strand.
ACTTAAATTCACTTCATAATGAAGTCAAGCAGCATCTCTTGGGCTCTCAAAGAACAGAGAAGGAAATCTTAAAACAGGAATTACTTGACCACAGTGGAAGTTTGTTGGCTTCGGCTTTTTCTCTCTATATATATACAAAATGCAGATTGTTCTTCGAACATAATTGGAACGTACATGCTCTATTACTTTGCAATAAAAATGTTAAAACCGATTAAAATAATGAGTACTGAATTAAAATTAAGCATTATTTATTATACGAATAAAAAAAGAATGCCACCTATAACTCTTCTCGGTGAAATCTGCTGTTACAAAAAACGTACAAATATATCAATGCCATAACTCGTCACACGTAGTTAACTACGAAAGGGAAAACATTCCGAACAAATTAGAAACTCGGCTGCCGCCAAAAAGGAATGAATTCGAACCCGCAGTCCGCGCCAGGTTTCCGCCGACGCACGTCCCCCGCAAATTCCATTACCGCCCTCCGCTAACCCGCAAAGGGCAGCCTCCTGTCCCGCCAACTCGCAACAATGCGCCCCACGCCGCCGGCCACTCCGGGCGAATTAGATACGAGCTTGCGAGCGGGCGGCCTGAAAGCGCCGTCGTCTTCAAAAGCGGGCACACGCATCCGCCGCTACTAAGCGGGTGTCAAAATAGCTTATTTGGCAGGGGGAGCGGGATGTTAGAATGCCTCTCTCCCAAGGCTCCGCTTGTTAAACAAGGGGCAACCGCGCGCGTGCATGCGGGGCGGGGCAAGGCTGTGTGTGTGTGTGTGTGTGTGTGTGTGTGTGTGAGTACACGGGAGCGACCTCAATGTACACACAAGCGGTAGCGGGTAGCAGCGGCGTCCCGCCCCTCGCAGCCCGGCGGCGTCCCGCCCACCGCTGCGCTTGGCTGCGGAGCGGGCGCTGGGCTTGGGTGTGCGCCAGCACCACCGCCGCCGCCCCTGACTACAGAACCACCGAGCGGCAGGCCCACCTGATACATCGCGACCAACTCAGCGGACACGCGCGGGTGCATTTGCTTTTTACGAAGTAATGTGAGAAATGACAGAATTCCGAGAAAACGCAACATATTGGTAACCTGTAACATATATTCCGAGATAACACAATATTAACAAATTATTTAAATTATCTTCTCTTATCTACACATTATATTGAACTTGGGAAAGCGACCTTCTAGACAATTGGTAATGGTTTAGCTTAGGTCGCAGGTCTCAAGCCCAGATAATATAGTACATCATTATTATCAAGATTTTTTTTAACGCTGAGAATAGGTCTCGTATGCAAATATTTTTAGTGGAGATCAGTCTACCATCAACTTTATTCATAAATGAATTTATGTAGGGCAGGAAATGAGTTTGAAACTTATACATGGCTCTAAAAGGGAATTAAATATTGATCGATATCAGGGCAGATACAGGATGTAATTCCAAACTTTTGTTGCAATTTTCGTACGCTATCTACACTAATTAAAAACGTCACACAGTTTGAAAAATGCCTCTTGCTAACTTACGACGCAAAATCACAAACTCGAAAGGGATATCTGCGACGTTCTGATACAACGGTCCACCTTTTCCCACAGCAAAACCACGCTGCAAAGACCATCAGATAACGCATCGAAATTCATGACAATGTCAGGCGATAAGCCGCCCACACAAAAGCGGAGGTGTGCACCGTTTAGTGTACATTATTGTTACTAGTACTCAGTTCGGATCGCCGCAATTGTCACGCTATTTGAAACACACTAAACGAATCTGTATGTGGAGAGGTCGCTGACAAGACATTATTGATGGAAAATTGCCTGCAAATTGCCCAGAATATACGTTATTAATAAAAGACAAGGGATGTGTGACATGTTGCAAGCCACCACCAAGCTACGTGGATGAACAACGAATAAGACACCACTCACAAAAGTGTTCCAACATTAAGTCTAACCCAACCACAACATTTTCAAATTTCCTCCACGTCTTCCGTTTCCCTCCCTCTTCACCCCGCGCCAAATAGCGCGCAATGCTGACGCGGCGTGAGTGTGTGTGCGTGTGTGCGTTGCGCAGCTGGGCGGCGGCGCCATGGGCGAGCACCGGCGCATGCGCAACTACCTGCGGCGAGTGGAGCGCGAGGGCGTGCAGCGCGTCAAGATGTTCCTCGTCATCACGGGCGCCTACGTGCTCTTCTGGGGCCCGCTCTTCTTCGTCACGCTCGTCCACCACCCGGTGCTCGGCAGCCCCATGGGATACGAGGTGAGCCCCCACCCCACCCTCTCTACGTCTTTCAATAAGAACGAAATGGTCAAAGGAAACTAAACAGAGATACTGTAACACGATACATACTCTATTGCTTTCATTACATTTGGAACTCTCCATGTGAATTAAAACTAAATTTGGTTTAGATGTGTAATTTCGAACCCACCATATAATGCATCACTCAGAGAAAAGTTTTATTGTCAATGTAAGAAGTCTCTGTACATGACTTTTAATTTCTCTCGCATGTATAAAAAAAACAATAATGGGACTTCTAAAATTATGTGAAATCTTCTGCTTCGACTTCAATAAAGAGACTTCGGACAGATAGCCTGCTGAAAGAGGTTTTTCCAAGAGCTCTCGTTACGACTTAATTTTTGGTACTGAAATTCCGATTGGATAAAGCTGCCGATCCTAGCAGAAGTCACTCTATTCAGTTCAGAGCCACGTCAGAAAAACTAAACAGACAAAACATTTGAAGGAGATTGTTGATTAAGGACTAAGGTAGCCATACCGAAACATGGATACGGTGTGGAAACTTAAGAACCACTTCATATCCCAAAAATCATTGCAGAGAAGTGTCTCTGCCAAAACCGCCATGGAAACACTTCTTCGCGCGCCTCGGTGCCTGGATATTGCGGTACCTGACGCGTGCGCACTGCGCAGATCACGCTGACACGTGGCGTACGTGCACGCCTTCTGCAACCGACGCTGTTCCTGGTGTGCACCGCGGGCTGCGCGCCGCGCGCTCCCGACGTCTGCTGCGCTTGCTGGCGCGCACTGGCCGGCTGGCTGGCGCGCTCGCCGCCCCGCGCCGCCCGCCCGGCCCTGCCGCCCGCGCCGCCCACCGCACCCCGCGCGGCCGCGCCGCCGCCGCCGCTTCCTGCCGCCCCCGCCGCCGGCCGAGCGTCGCGCCGTGGGCGCCGCCTCGCCCTGCTCAAGGCGCCGCTGCCCGCGCATCGTACAGCCCCACATCAACTGGTAAATCGCGGCTATATTAGTGAGTAGGATGTCGTGAGCCGCTGCCCCTGCGTTGCCTCGCGCCCGCTACAGCACGCCCCTCGCCCGCCACCGCCTCCGCGCTTCTCTCGGCCTAACCGCACGACGAGCCGGCAACGGCGCACGTTACACAACGAACGCACACTTGCGGTTGCTTGTCGAGCGCGTTAAACAAATGCAACTTTCGTCACGCTCCTATCCTACGACACATTCAATCCAAAGTAAATGAAAATAAATTTTTCAAAGAAGTTTTTACATGTTTTTTTTTTGGAAAAAAAATTTTTCGCCCAAAATATTATTTTTAATTAAAAATTATATCATAATAATTCAACATAATTACAGAAATACTAATGTTTGAGATGCCGATCCGCGTAACAAAAATTGTTTTAACTTTTTCGGGTTGGGAGTTCGAATTACAAATACCTGGATATCTGCTTGAGTGTTGTGTCATGACAGGACTCTCCCAATCACCATTTATTTAAATTCAGCCCTCTTCCATCACATCGCATCGTATTCCCCTCCCTAAATTGGTTTTATTTGCGAAAGGTGTTCCAACTATCTCAGGCAACCGATGCGGGGAGGGGCTGCATTCCGGCAGCCTAACTAAGAAAGGAACATGGGAAACGAGAGCTGCCCGCGACTAAAGTTCAGAGATCGGTACCCAGACAGTCCTAGTAGAAAAGAACGTATAGGTATATTAAAAGTGTTCAGCGATCTAAAATACTCTTAATAATGTTTCACTTATTTCATTCATCATTCGTAATAACAATGAAGCCACTATTGACAAGATAACATTAGGTAGTAGTTGAAACCATTGAACATACACGAAATATATTCGGGTTGTCACAGTATCATTGTTAGTGTGCAACACATGTCAGTCTGAAGTTATGAGCTCATTTAGGTTTGCAAAATATGCGTTTGTTGGGTAATATGATGCGTTGGTTCCTCGTAGGTTACACGAAAGAATTTCGCTCCAACAGTCGCCTCGCAGAATGTTTTATATATATAACACTATTACTTCACCAGAATTTCATCTCTCGGTAAAGAAATCACAAAATGGTTCATGTTTAATAAATTTATTCAAATCATTGCAGTTCCTTAATCAGGATATTAATGTGAACAGAAATAACATGGTAAAAACCATCAGAATTTACAAAAACCATAGCAAAAACCGACATCAATGCAAAGTACTGACGTTTCTTATTGCGCAGAGTGTCGAGGTGAACGTCCCACGCACGAACCCTTGGACCTGCATGCTCCACACCCGCCTGCTTGGTGTTATGTGCACCCTGTAGCGCCGTCATGTTACTTCAGCCCGAGACTGCACAGATGCGTCGGAAGAAAAGAACGGCGCTGGGGGGAAAGGAACTGCGCGCGTTCCGAGGAGAATAGCGGGAGTTAGTTCACAATTTCTGCAGCATCGCGTGAGAATAAATGGACATTTCCTCAAGGTCCGGACTTTACTTCACTTTAAGCACGCATTTTACGAAACGATGCATACATATTACTAAAAAACGAGGAAAAAAACGTTCCAAGCAAGTGTAACCTAACACAATGAGTTATTTCTGGCGCGTAGATTAAAATTCTTAAATTCTGGAATGAAACCCAGGAAAACAAGTTAGCGAAATAATTTTCTAATTTTTAAACTATAACTATATTATTATTATTATTATTATTATTATTATTATTATTATTATTACATTATTATTAAATATAAGCTTTATAACTATAAACATTTAATTAGTCTAATTTTTATCACAATTCGCGTTTTTTATCAACTAACGTAAACTTTTAAGTGATAAAAGTGTTCAAATACTACGATCTGATACAATTTGTCCGTTCTTAAAGAAACATGATAAAAAATATTCAAAGTTATATTCAAAAAAGTAGTGGTTAAGTTCCAGCCAATTCTTGGCGACAAATTTTCTTTGTTACGTTTAATGAAGTAAAAGATAATCCCATAATAATGACGGTTAAGTATCTGCAAATGTATCATTCGGATAAGTAAACGTACGCTGCTCTGGCCAGGGGAGCGCTTTCGACGATTTGTGCAGCCTGGGGCTTCCCTTCGCACCGCATGGCCCGTCCGGTCTCCGTCGCCGGCACTGGCACTGGCACTGGCACTGGCACTGGCGGCGCGACGCCGTGTCGCGCATCCGGAGCTCATCTCGCGGGGCAAGGCGGCTCCAGGAAACTCCTCGGCGCGCAGCGACAAGTACTTTGGCTTCCTTGATATCGTTACGTCTTCCAACGAGACAGCTGCTGCGAGTTTGTCGACCCCCCACCCCGCATCTCAGTTTATTTCTCTCTCCTCACCAAGTCAGCTTGCGAGCTGCTCTCCCTGCCAACCGTCATAGTCAGACGCGACAGCGAACTTACGAACGCAGCGTTCTCGTTCACGTGTTTCAAACACGCTGGAATTTGATTTCGTTATAACAAATCCCCGGAGAGGAAAGGGAGATATTAATGTAGTTTCAAACTAAATTCCCTGTATCAACGACGATAATTTGATGGGAAACTACAGTAAGCGCTCTCTGCGGATGCATTTTCATACCAGTGAGAAATGTAATTTAACGCCATATTTTTAAATTAAATTTCGGCGAGAATGATAACAAAATGAAAATGTCAACAAACTACGACCGCAGTAACATAAAATATTCTCTATACCAGTGAACAAATTGAAAATTAATTATGTAAAATAGAATGTAACGGATAAAGGTTCACAACTGGAAAACCGCGAAATTCTTTTTAAAATCACCTCCATTCTTTCATCGCTTCTTGAAACAGCGGCTTCCACAAGACTGCAGTCAAGAAGCACTATTGCCGCTAGACTGCTCCATTTTCCCTCACAAAACAGGCGCTTGGTACTACCCAGACAGCACACAATGACGTCTAAAAATGAAGAGAAAAAAGCGCTCCCGCCAAAAAAATTAATTGCATCTTTATCTACGACTTCTCCCACACTGCCCGAAAAAGTCTGGGCACGTAATAATTCATGCGCCTTCTTTAAGGCGGCTTCTTAAGTCGTATCTGCCGGCTTCCGGGCCCGCGCGTCACGGGCTCGCATTTACATTCCTTGGCCGCAGCCAAGGCAGCGGCGGTGGCGGAGGAGAGAAACTTCCAAGTTAATTAAGCGGTGAGCCCTGAGCGGCCGTAGCCGCCCCTCAGCGCCAGCAGCGCCGCCGTGGCCAAGGCGCGGGTTTTCATCCGCGCGAGTAAAAATCATGGACAAAGGGCCGTTCCTGCCGGCGCGTCAAGGTACTTTCGAAAACACAGCGATAAGAAGAGGAGGAGGATGACGAAGAAAAAGGGAGGTACGCGAACAGAACGATGGAGGGGCGGAAGGCAAAGTGAGTGTTGTAAATGAAGATACAATCGCAGAATAGCTCAAGTCATGCGAGAACAAATGGAATATTTTAAAAGTGGAAGGGAAATTTCGTAGGAAGAAATGAGTAAGCATCAAAGTGGGAGAGGGGGCTTAAAAAGGAAGAGAACGGACAGAGAGTGGAAGGGAAACTGCTAATAAAAAATCCGATACCCATCGGTGGCCGCGAGAGCTGCGTACATCATTAATCGTGTCCGGCAAAAGCGCAGGGGCCGACAGCTCTGTAGTTCCCCCGCCGCTTCCGCTCTCCCCCTCCCCCCCACTCCACCAGCCCGCGTCGCGCTCTCTGTCGCCACGTTCTACCCCTCCGGCGCAGGGTGAAATATTAAAAAACTTCTTCATTCGATTATCGGGGATCCAAACCGAAGGTCCGCGAGAGTGAGTGCGAGGGGGAGCGACGTGGCTGCTGCAGTCTGCACCTCCAGAGCCCTTACAGTTAAACCTAAGACTGATGAGCACACAATTTCGTGATGCGTATCGAGAGATCCTGAGGAAATTCCAATGAGACTGCCGACAAAGACGAAAACAAGTCAGCATCCACTTTTTTTGGTTTGAAGCGACAAATGAATTTTAGGTTTTTTTTTAGGGTCACAGTAACGATTCTGAAATAGATTTGTTAAAAACCTAAACCTATATTTCTTTCACTACACCAAAATAATCAAATACATTAGAATATAAACAGTATAATAAAATTAAATAACTCTCAGAACTGATCATGACAATTCAATATTTTGAAGATGACGACAGAGGGGGAAAAAACTAAAACTAATCGTGCGCCTAAACCGTTTGAAATACGGCTTTTTTCGATATTTATCCGCTAATTTTTGGATCCATATTCAGAATGGAAATGTTTCTTTCGATTAAGTACCGCAAATCTTGTGTAGCTCCACAACTCTCGCAGACCAGGCATTCCAATTCATCACGCGCTCCGCTCCGAAGAGGCGCCTCGGCGGCCGCGAGGAACCCCGGCTCAAGGAAAACATCATCTTCTCCACTTCCGCGGGAATTAAACAGATGGCTTTTTCGAGCGCGAACGAGAGCGGGTCTAAAACGTCGATAGCATTCCGCGCCCTCTCGACTCCTTGATTGAACAACCTCGCGCTCGCCCTCTTGTTCTGATTGGAGAGTCAACAGCGGGCTTCGGCAGTTGACATAACGAGCGCGATAGCCGGCGCCCTTTCGGAAAGGCAATTGCTGCCCGGTGAAAGGCGAGGCCGCAATGGCGACCGCCGGGAGACAGCAAGGACGAGGTGCGCTCGTCACCACTTACTTAGAAGGACTTGTATAATTTCTCATGGTATTTGTAACTAGTTTGGAATAAATTATACATGAAATTGTAACAAAGTCATGACACTCTAACCACACTATTCGGAGGAGAAAAGTGTAAATTAAGATTATATTTAGAAATGTATTTCTTCACATCACCGCCACAGCGTGCAATTGTACCCGATGCCAAAAAGATCTCTGGATCAGAATACAAGCATGAATTTCTACTCTTAAACTTCTTAAACAATTCATAACTTTCTATCTAATTATTGCTACATACTGTATTAGTAAGATAAATTGGTATACGAGTAATGTGAGTCACAATTATGCATATCCTGTATTGGAAGCGATGCCAATACAAGTACAATCTTCATTTATAATTAATCGCGAAATACTGGCTACATGACATGACAAAGTGGTAGATACGTTTTATAAGGAGTTTAATTAGTAACAGGAATAAAATACAAATTAAATTTTCCAACATTTGCAATCATTATTTCCAACATAAGTATACGAGTATATCTCTTCAATTCCCCTTTTTCCTTCAATATTTTTTAGACACCAGCAGACCGCATCATTTTACGTAAAAGACAAAGAAAGTGAACGTATAGAATGAGAAAAGCCGGCCGCTTTACGTAAATATTTCATTTTCAAGAGATAATACATTATTCAATATTCTGCAGAGTGGAGACGAATATCACACGAGCACACACTAGAACAACGTGAAAAGAAATCTCGTTCATCTACGTGGCTTCCCTTTGCAGAATTCCGAAAGAATTCTCCTCTGGGCAGCGACTCAATTCAACCTAGCTGACAAGGTAAAGTCGAAAACCCTGTCACCGTCGGGACTGAAACCTAGGACCTCCCGATCACAGGGACTGCAGGGACATCAGTAGATGCCCTAAGCCGTCTCTCCCGGTAAGAACCCTTTGCCAGGTTGGCTGGCCGGTTTGCAGCGCACGCGAGCCAGCGGGCGGGCGGACACGCCGCGCAGCGCCGTAGCGCAACGCACGCCGGCGCGCGGCTCGCAATACGCTCTGATGTAGTGTAATTCGGCGCATGTTTTTTTAACGCTCTCCCCCAGATTCGGCGCCGCGCCGCGCTCGTTGCCGTATCTGGGCGCCGCCGGCGCGCTGCTCAAATATTAACGAGGGACGAAGGGGAGGGGAGGGGAGGGGTGGATGAAGAGAGTAGGGGGCACACATTGCGCCCACTCGCTGCCGGCCGCGCCGTCGTTCGGGCTCTGTCTCCGCCTCGCCTCGCCTCGCCTCGCCTCGCCTCGCCTCGCCTCGCCTCGCCTCGCTTCGCTTCGTTCTCTCGTGGCCCTCGGATTCTCCGCGTCGCAGCTTCACGGCCCGAGTTTCTTCCCGGGACCGCATCGCCGCGCCGCCCGGAATTCCATCACCGTTCATAATGCTCTCCTCTCATGAGCCCTCAGGCCGATCCCATTAAACTTCAGGAGGCTACGGAAGGCGACTCACCGTGGCGTCGTAGAGAACGTTTCGTAGCGAAGTCTTCAACAATTTTACGAGCTTATGTAATCTGTTTATTTTCTGCATTTACATTCTTAGTACAAACTATTTAATTCATTACGCACCGTTCTTTCCTACATACTTCTATATTCATATAATTGATTTTAGAATGCATACACCTACATACTATATATAGTATTCTGAATACTTCGATATTTCCTTGGTGCAGCCAAACTTCGTACTTAGATTACAATTTCCAAGTCATTGAATGCTTTCAGAGAATACCATTGCGCCATCCGAATGAAAATTCAATCGACAGAAATATCTTTCAACCATCGCTGTAGACTGCTACTCTCGTATTAATGTTAGTAAATGGACGAGATGATACAAACGCGATAGAAATACCAAAATACTGGCACCAACAAATAATAGTCGGACACCCGCAGCAAGAATTCCGGGAACATTTATTCAAGTCCACACCGACCGCCAACACCTGCAGGGGATTATCCCTCGGTCTGATCGCCCGAAAAACAAGAACAAACATTCACTCGCCACGAGCAGCTCCCCCCCCCCCCCGCCACTGTCTTCCGCAGCTTTCGCAGCGCCGCTGCGCGCACGCCGTGACAAACCAACGCGTACGCCGCGCGGAGGGGGAGGGCGGGACCGACGCAACCGCACAATGCATTCGGAATTTGACGCGCCAGAGCGGTGGCAACAGCAACGGCCGGAAAAAAAAAATTGGGTCCAACTACCTGCTGTCGCGTGCCGCACGCAACACGGCGATTTTTTAATTCCTCTTCTACTTTTTTTTCACTCGTCCACATCGCTGTCCATGCCCTCCCTCTTGACAAGCCACGGGGACATGCGCTCAACGCAGTGGGTGTCCCCTGACATAAATGAACGGAAACCTCATGGCGGGACGCGTCAAGTGGATGACCTCGAAACGTTTTATGTTTTTTTTATGACACGTGATATGTCAGCCATATCCGTCAAAATGTGAACGGTACATATTACGTGCAGCTTCGACGAACGGAATTTAACTAGCACTTCGCGAGCGAGTAATTGCATTTGCCCGCAAGCCAATCGGTGAAGTTAACGAAATTTGTCAGATTTCTCTTCGGAAGTTTTATGGGATACTCGATACACAAGTGCATCAATTTTATCGCACTCTCATGTCGCTCGATGATGTGAATTCTGACACCCACCTAGTACGTGCGCACGATACACACACACACACACACACACACACACGTTACAGCAAGTGGGCCGCGAAGAATAAAATCCGCTACCGAAACAGTCTGCCACGCTTCGGCAGTACTCCGAATTCCTCGTGGAAAGAAGAGACGCGCTGCGCCGCGCGATATGTTTTTGCGGCGGCTGATTGAATTCCCGGAGCGCTCTGCACTGCGCCTCCGACAGCTGCTCGCCGCACCCTCCGCGGCCGGTGCTGGGAGATCGCTTGTCGGTCCCTCTTCCGAAGCGATAAGGGAAACACGTCTCGCGATCGCAGAATTTCAACCTTACCCCCTTCGCTGATGACTAGTACAAGTATTTGATTTGGTTCTACTTAGACTGGTTTCAAGTTTCTACTTCAAAATAATATTAGATAGTGTGAGTGCTGTAGTAATTCTCCGATATTTTTCTACATGCAAACAAAACAATTATTCACACTCTGATCCTCGATTTGAATGTGGTTACAATACAACCAAGAAATGACTAAATTTATTCATTTTTGGTAGTATTGATAAAGGTTTAAACACAATCAAAATGAGGTTGCTAAATTATTATTAAAGTTTCTTGTAAAAGGAAAAAACTATTAATACTACTATAATCAAATCTTATGCCTAACATTTTTTTTATAATTTATTTTCATGAAAACCAAGTTATAAAAGTTAAGAAAGGGAATGGTTAGAAATAGTATTGTTAGCGCCCTAACTATGCCAGACCCGGGCGCCATAAGAAATAATCGTGTATATGACAGAGTGGAACCAATAACCCATCCGATTCCCTCATCCCGTCTGAGCATCGTCACAAGAGAAAGTGAATTTACTGACGAGTTTACTGAATCCGAAATATTCCGGGAACACCTAAAGCAAGAGAATGGGCATTACAAAGATGACACAACCGACTGGGCTTTTTCCCCATCCACCTTTTTCCTCCTTTCTGAGTCAGCACACCTCTGGGTCCCATTCGAGCATACCTGTTTCCAGAAACAAGAAGAGAGAGACGTCGGATAAACACAGAATTTATAGGTGGCGGAGTCCGTTCTGGAAAGGTCAACCCAGGACGATACGGCGCGCGCCGCGGCGTTTCCAATCTTGTTCCCGCAGGCGGGTAATTTGCCTCCGTGCAATAACGCGATCTCGAGAGCCACGAGAAGGCAGTGGGAGGAGAAGCGGGCGGCCGGAGAAGGGATGGGAAGGGGCAGACCGTCTCGTCGGTGGGCGCGCCTGCTGTTTATCTTTCCGCGCCGCCGCCCCTCGACGTGTGAAAAATTGCGTGCTCGCGGGCGGGCGGGTCGAGAGCCCGCCCCTCCCCCTCATACTACGCGTGACGACGGCGGGGCGTCGCGTCGCGGCGCGCCCTCTACATAAAATATCGCGTCGTCTTTCCCGCGGGAGGGCGCGCGTTTCGCATCGGCAGGCGCCTGACGACAGTCGGCCGATACAGCGGCCGTCTGCTCGCGTGACATCACGCGGTCTCCCCGAGCGGCATCGATCTGCAGGACGGATGCGATGTGCGCACGTTGGCCCGTTTCCGAATTTGGCGAACGCACCTCGAAGCAGCCCTGCGTTCTCAACAGAGTTCGGAGCTCGCTGCCTGGCCATGTTCTCACGTGCGCTGTAACTGCGTTGACAAACACAAGCAATTGGCGAGGGGACAAAAACGTCAAAATCTACTTCTTACGAAAGTTATACTTATGCGCCGTATAAGTTTCGTTCACCCCGTGAAGTTTTACTACTAACTGGAAGAGAAGATCAAACAGGAAAAAACATTTATACCAATGCAATTATTTTAATTATAAGATTGCTCAATTTCCATAAATGCACATTTTTTGGAAGGGGAGGTTCCTTCACATACTGCATATCAGATATCTGCTTTAAATCACGCGAATGATTTTTAAAATATAAAATATCATCCTGCAATAAAACAATCCTGATGGGTGTAATTTAAAAGTGCGTCGAACGTTATAAATTCACTCCTGGAACATAATGTGACAATATTATTATTATTAGCATTACATTGCTAGTTTTTCAACTGCTTCCTACGTTTATTCAGCTTGAAACCACAATACACATAATACAAAACAGTGCAAACTCTTGACCGCGACACTCGTGAATCTGCTCTTCTGCATGAACTGTCAGTCCCAACTTGTTTCGAAACGGGTTATATTCGGCCAGAATGACGACACGAGTGACGACTTCAATTGCGAGGGAAAAGGTTCGCCGGCGTTGCAACACGCACAGTGCATAGCAAGGGAGCGATATGACTACTCTCATAACCAGCCGCGAGTGATGTTTTTGGCCGGTACAGCGGGGGGCGAATACTCTCACTGGAGCATGATGTAGCGCGCATCTGCAGAGCAAGGCTCAAACGCCGAAGTTTGACCGCAGCTAGTTTACACGAGCGTGGGGACGCGATGTCCCGGACACAACAGTTAATTCACGTTAGCGTCGCTCGCGTGAACGATATGCCGCAACCCGCAAACACGAATCTTTGCCTTGCGAAAGTGATGTAGAGTTTGCGCGAATGACTGATTACACGCGGTGCTTGTTTTGAAGATTCAAGCAAACAGATCGATGTTCCACTCAAAATATTAGATACACAAAAAGTTTAATTTGCGGCACACACACGACCGAGAGCACGACACCCGGGACCAATTGGTTCGACCCCAGAAAGATATATGCTAGAATCGATCTCGTTTAAATAATGCAGACTGCTGTGCCGACTCCACGCACTACGCAATTTGAAATAACGCCTGCCGGAACCGCCCGGAAAGCGCCTGGGACGGACGCGAGGGAGAGAGATGTCTCTTCGAGTTGGTTGCAAGCTTTTGCAAACCTCCGAACAGGAAATATCACTGCGAGCTCCAATCTGAGCGACGCGCAGTTTGCCGTTATTGGAATCTGAAAACTCGTCGATATCGAAATTCCGCAGCTTGGGAATACAGGACCTGACAGAGAGAACAAAAAGCGCCCAATGTCGACGCGCGAAGTATTCACGAAGAAATAAAATATTACGGCATACTCGTTGCACAGCACGATGTCGTAGAATACCTACCTGTTTGTCAAAAGTATGTCGAGTTTTCAAATGTTTCAAACGTTTGCCGAAGCAAGTATAAAAAAGTAGCAATGAAGTTAGTAATGCAAGAAATATACGATCACGCTTTGTTGCACTTAAGCGTCGCTAAAACAAATGCAGTGGAACACGATAGCGTCAAAGAACCACGCTGTTCGGAGGGGAAAAATGCAGCCACACGATAAGAGTTTCCAACGACCAAAAAAGACCACCAAAATAGGAAGTAGAACAATTGAGCACAAAACCGAAATATTGCAGGTATATCTCTATTTAAGCTAGCTTTAGGTGATACATAATATATAGAACTAGGATGAACGTACATTAAAATATACTCATATCTAGTATACGCATGAAAACGGAGATCGGTCTGAGATCTTCAAATCCACGACTAAATGGAAAGATTTGATGTATTACATGTAATTGCGTATTGCGCGAATACATTCGATGTTAACAGCATCAACATCAATAACAGACATATTAAAGTCTTATCTCTCAGAATGTTTTCGCATTTCAACACCTTTTTTCGCTGAAGGGAGCCAAATGCTGAATGCAACAATACCACCCCCATTCACACACTGAAGGATTAATCTTAATTTACCATCAGATCTGTGTAAGACTTATAAACTGACGGGGAAGCAATGTTCCACACAGTCGCAGACGGTACGAAAAATCCACCCGGTAAAGGAAGGCCACAAATTCTACACGGTGGAATCAGATGTTACTCTATGACAGTCTATTTTCAATTTTTTTTCTTGTTTTTCTCAGTGCCCGGCTCGTACAAATCCATTTGCCCTCTTTAGAAGGTCATTTCTTATACTGCAAAGCAATGTAGTTAACAATTTTACTCGTACTGCATTATATTATCAAGTTTATCCTGTAAATATCGTACTTCACTCATAAGTACAGTATCTCGCTCCAAAAATCTTGATAATTTTGAATAACCGTTCCAACCCAATACACGCGGCTTCTGTTCAATATACATAAATGACATTTCTTGGTGTGGGCACTCTTCGGAGCAATTCGTTCAGTGTGCGTGTCCCGACGCGGTGCGTGCTCGCGACGTTTATGGTCGTAAGGAGCGGACAGACGCTCCCAACGCACCGGCGCATGCGACAGGACGGGATGGAGCGAACGCGACCCCTTTCAAGCGACGCCCGCGTCTCCGCATTCGCTGAAGAGCACAGCACACTGGGGGTGCCGAAAGGCCGCACGTACAGGGAACACTCCGCATTCATGTAATTGCGCGTCACCACCTTAGCAATGGGCCATTCGAATACTCGAGAGAGGGTACAAGCGGTCCACGCACTCGTAAAGCTATCTACTACAGTAAAATAATGGAAAATACGCATTTAAACATTACATTAAACAAATGGAATTCGGGTGCCATCAAGTAACAACCACAATCAAGAACATGGCTGGATTATAAGTTACAGAAAGTGACTTCGTAAGGTCATTCCGTTGGTATTGTTTTGGAAGTTATCAACGAGTTTCATTTTTCGAATTATATCATTGCTACAGAAATTGTAAGAAATTTTCTGAAAACCCATTTAACATCTATTCTTGAATGTGAACAATTTAATGAATAGAAATATCAAACAACTGAACGGTATGAACACGAAGTACCTCTCCCATGAAAGCAATTTTAAACAGGTATTAACAAATATAACTCTCGGAATATTTTCATTTGCATAATTCCACGGGAACACCACTCCACCAGCGCCAAAAGGCAGAGCAGTGGAATTTATCTCGACGAGAGCAGTTTCTGCCCTAATTAAGGGGCGTAGCTGAGCCTTGTGGGGCGCCGCCCACGCGCCGCGGCACCGCGCCAACGCGGAGGGCGCGGCCGGCGCCCGCGCAGGAAGGCTTAGGCGGGGAAGGGCGAGCGCACAATAGACGCCGCAGGACGAACGCGGCAGCGGCGCGCGCAGGCCCAGAAACGCCGACGAAAAACAGACAAGACGAACGCAAAAGACAAAAAATAAATAAACGACGCATCAAAGAAATCAGCGAGGACGTCAGACTTGCGAATAAGGCCAGTAGGAATGAAAGTGTTTGATAAAACAACTTTGAGTTTAACAAGATGCATTCAAAAAAATGAAATGGGATTAGTACCAGAACGGTAGACTTAACGAAAACACAAATGCGAAATAAAAATTGGGGGCGAGAATACACAAAAATGAAATAAGGCGAAAATTGAATGAGAACAAGGGAGAAATCCTCAACAGGAAAGAAACGAGAAATGCAAATAAAGAAAAGAGGCAGGCGCAACGCACGAAAGAGCAAAGTTGGGCCCGGGGCGCTAGCGAGGGGCCGAGGGAGACCCGTCGTTTGTCTTCGCGCGCGCTAATACGCGGCGCGGTATCTGGCCGCGTTGGCCGCCGCCGCCGCCGCCCGCAGTTAAGCAGGCGCCGTATATCGCCCGCGGAATTACGTACTCGGGGGCGCCGCCGCCGTCGTTCCTTCCCTCGCAGCCACGCTCTCACCAGTCATGCTTCACGCCGGTTTCCAGATCTTCTGCTCGGGCCCCCATTTCGTGAGTTTCGCTGTCGCATAAACTTATTTCCTTCCGAGGTGCCAGTTCCACAAGCTCTTTTTCTCAATTCTCACTCTAGGGCATTTGCATTCCATCAAGATTTGCTTCTCGATCATTACATTACTTGTCCTTGTGCGACCTCCTCCTCGCTTTTAACGGGCCGGTTCTCTTTTTCCATTCCACCATTTTACTTTCCCTTCCACAGATTTTCCGATTTCCTTTCGTCGCTCCGATATTCTTTTGAATTTGAATCGTATTTGTAACATAAAGCTATCTTGCTTTCATTTAGCGAAAGGTGCTCTCTCCGTTTCATACCATTTCTCTATCGTCTTTTCTAACAAGTCTTCGGTACATTTTTCATCACATTTCATTTCCGATCCATTCTCTACACCATGTTTAAAAGCCATCGCTTTCCGTTTCATTGAATTTCCCACCCCCTTCCTCGCTAGTGTGTCTCTCCCATTCAGATTCCGCTTCGCCCCCGCAAAGGCATTCGCAAGCTCTGCATTTGCCCGCTTCCAACGTTTCACTTGTGCGCTCCCCAGCCGCGCGTCTCCCGCGCCGCCGCCAAGGAAGGGCAGGTTCGCCGGCGGCAGCGGGCGCTTGTTCGCCGACGCAAAGGGAATACCAAGTACGCGGCGCCCCGGCGCCCGCGAGGAAGTGCGATAAAGATCCCGCCTTCGCGCCCTCGCGCATCGTTACCGGCTTCCGCGCAGAAGCGCGCGCGCTTTCGTCCTGCGATGGATCGACGAGTGCACGGCGAGCGATCCGAGGGAAATCGACACGATCGTTAGCCCCCCGCCACCGGGCCCGCGCAGCCGACCTCGATGGCCGAGCCTCGATGGAGATGCGCAAGTCGCCGCTTCGTTTGAACGGGGTCACGTTTACCCAGCGCCTGACGGGAGCTGAGATGAAGTTTGCGCAAGATGAGCTAACGGAACTAATGGCTTTTCCGCCCGAACTTCGCCGAAAGGAGCAATTTACTCCCGAATGAAGAGCGGCCACCTCTATGCGCCCAACTTCTTACCTAAAAAGCAGCAGCAGCAGCAGCAGCAGCAGCAGCAGCAGCAGCAGCAGCAGGGGCCGTCGGGAGCGAACGTGACGCGCGGCGCAGCAGCCCGCCTTACGGCGCCAACGGCCGCGCAACCTCAATGTGTCATAGACGACGTACAAATCACGCCCGCCCCACCAACGTTAATGGCCACAATCCTGAACGCGGTCTAGGTCGTTAGCTGCTATTTAGAGGCATAATACGCACCGTACATTGTTGCGCAGGCGCAGTTCCCGCCCCGCGCCGAGCGAGTAGTATTAGTCTAAAATTGTTAAAAGCGCGGAAGCAGGCCTCTTCGCGAGATAAATCAGCATTTCACACCCGCTTAAGCGAACTTTTAAACTGCGAGAGCCGCAAAGAATGTGATATAAAGAAATATAAATCACGGGGATTCGCGCCGCAGAGCACGCGGCCCGGGATGACAGGATAACAGAGTGGGTCGGGCGGAGGATGTCGCGCTAGATAACGGCGGCGATAAACCGACTTAATGAAACTCGGCCTACGCGTTGGGCGGAAGGAGTCAACCAGTGTGGGACGCCATGGAAAACCGAATTCATGGGAATATTTAGCTAGAGAAGCGGCAATTTAGCGAACTGACGAAAAAAATGCACGAGAAAAACTTGATTTGGAATATTGATAAGTTTGCGAAACAACGACAATGATCAGTTTCATGATCTCCAAAGAAACGAACCTATCAACCACATAAGACCACTGAAGCTGCTCATGTACGAGATGGCCAAGGAACGGAAAGAAAAATAGCATGTGTGTACAGAGAGAAGGAGTGAGCATACTTCCCGGAAAGAATGGGAAAAAGCATATGAAGCATACTCAGTAGAGTCGCCTTAACAAGAGCACAATTGAGTGGAAAATAAGTTTAGTGTAGCGAGCGAACAAGGAAAGAAAAATACCAGTAAAGAAGGGGAGAAAAAGTGGGTGAACAAACTGCAAGGAAGCGCTTCTCCAGACTGCCGGGGGTATTACACGCAATTAAAAAGTTATTCCAAAATTTCTCCCTTATAATAACAGTCCACGATGAGCCACTCTCTTAAACCAAGTTACCGAGCGCGAGATTAGGTTGTCACTTTCAAGGGCCCTCCAACGCGGTCGCTGAAAATTGGTAGCCGACCTGGCGAAGTTAAATATTTTGCTTAAATGTGTCGCTTTGTGAGCTGAGGAGGCTACGATGAACTGAAAAATTCAGATATAATTTTAAAAACATCGAGGTAAGTAAATTTCGAAGTAAATGGTAAAAGTGAATTACCTATCACTTCCAAACTTGTGTGCCAGTGCTAGCGAAGGAAACTGAAGCATATTTCGTACCATTCTAGAAAGCAATGAAACGATGGTCACGGAAACTCAAATTTATTCATACTTGAGACTAAGTCGATTCATCGCTTTCGTAATCCACAATGCCTTCACAATACGTCATGATATGAAATTCATTTGTACATACATGTGTCAATGTACATAATTTAATTATTAACTGTAATAATTTTAAAAAGATACATACTACATGTCTGTGTCAATGATTAGCATGGTTGTTGTGTCCTGTGTTAAATGTGCCCAGTCAATGTGTCCGTTTCCTTTGTACATAAATCTAAAGTATCACCTGTGCAGGCGGATTTCCTGCAGCATTACGTCTCGTTAAGGACTGGTAAAGAGATGTGTTTCAATTAACCGCGATCATTAATAATACGTGAATGTCAAACAACACAGCACTGATACAATTACGTTCGGTCAACACGCTGCACACAGAAACACGCAGCATGCGGCTCCCAAATCAAATAACATTTGGGGGCAAACGGAGCTCCAGAAGCTACTCCGCTCGGCCAGCGGCCCACCACACGGCCCGCTCGCAAACATTTAAACAAGGCCAAACAACGCGAGGTCTCTTCACGCTCGGGCATTGTCTTGTGTTAGAGCGGTCAATCGAGCTTTCCTATGTTTAAAATCTAAGAGAATAAACAAACACACGAAGTACATGCATTGCGTATGGACGCAACATTAAATTACTGTCGAGTAACTAGATAATATCACCACTCGATTCCTATGCTTATGCAATACTGAATCAATACTTGTATGAACAACACAACATAACTACATACGTGTGTAGCTATTGCAAATGCGACGACGCCCATTGTTGAATCGAAAGCATTCTGACGATGGAAACAGTCAGTAGGGAACAGAAGTAAGAGCGAGCGCGTTAATTTGACCATTCGCTGCACGGGCCCGCTCGTCTAGTGGTGGGTAGCGCGAGCGCCGAGCCTGCGAGCGCCCGGGGCGTGGTGCGCGCGTGCGCAGGGAGGAGCTGCCTGGCGCGGTGGCGGGCTTGCGGCGGGAGACGAGCATCTGATGGCCGGCGGGGACCCCTGGGCGGGCGCCACGCTGCTGCTCGACGCCGACGACGACGACGTCGCCGCCTCGCTGCCGCCGCCGCCGCGGCGCTTCAACGGCGGCCCCCGCGGCCGCTACTCGCCCCGCCGCCGCCGCCCGCCTCGCCGCCCGGGGGCTGGCCGGCGGGGCGGCGGCGGGCGTGGGGCGCCCCGTGGGCCGCTGCCCCCGTCCGCCGCCGCTGCTGCTGGCTGACGGCTGGCCACGACTCCCCTTCGTCGCGGGCCGTCGCGCGCCCGCGCCTTCGCCGCGCCGGCCACCGCCGCCGACCGCAGCCGCCCTCGCCGCCGTAGCGGCCCCGACGCCCCGCAGGACCGCCGTCGCTCGCCGCAAGCGACCGCCCGCCTCACCAGCGACGAAGACGAAAGGCGAAGGCCCCCTGCCGCGCGCCCACGGGACCGCCTTCGCGTGGACGCCGCGGCCGCGACGGCCTCGCGGCGCGCGGGACGGACGGCGCCGGAGACCGCCGTCGGCGCCCGGCCCGGCGCGACTGGGCTCCGTTTCGTGAGATCTTGCGCGGAGCCGCGCGAGTTGTACAGCCTGGAGGCGCCTCGCCCACCACCAACGATGCTCTCAGTTGCTCATTAACCGAACTCAGTTAATGGTAGGAGAAGACATGTAACCGTATTTGGATTACTAAGTCACGAATCTAAACGTACTCTAGTCAACATTCAACCCCATTTGAGTAGATAAACGTACAAGAAAGAAACATTTTAAAAAGCAAACAATTCACCATGTCTGCCAGGCGCGAGTGCGTGTTAATCTCACGAAACGGATTTCGAAGATTGCTGCAGGGACATTACGTGAGCGCATTTCGCGAAAATCGCTGCGGCTTAACGGCGTCCGATGCTTCCTTCCGACAGAGACCGGAACGGCGAGAAATGCACCCACATGGAAATCTTGGCTCTGGGCTGCAGAAGCCGGGCTCGGTGATAGGTTCCTACGGTAGATACGGGTATCGCGATTGGCTACAAGTGGTTTACGCTCCATACGAGCCTACAGGAAATAGAAATACTAAAACGTACGGCGTAGACACAGACAGGGTACTACTAAATGCAGGTCCTCGTCGAACGACGACAACCATTCTATATTTCAATTCTTCACGGCCCTGATCTTTGTTTCACGTAACGTACTTCCGCAGAAAAAGACGTCTTCCTAGATTAGAAAGATATGTCAAATTTTGAAGGACACAAAGAAATGACGGAAGTAGTACATTCACACAATTTTTCAGAGGGGTTGCAGCACCCACGAACATTTCTTTCTCGGATCTATATCAAGCCAGCAACCCTGGGCCGTCCGCATTCGAAGCCGCGATTCACCAACTCCGCAAACTGCGCATGTGTCTTCCAGGAGCAGCGCTGTAACTACACGCTACGAGACGGCGCTTCCCTTCCTTGGTAAGGCGAGCGGCAGGCCGGTTACGTGATCCAGAGATTAGCTCTGCGCTCGCTCGCGCAGGAGCCGTCTTCCCGGTCGCAGCGAGCGAAAGCGAAGTGCGCAGCGCAGCACGACTCAGCCAGCGAGCGCGCGCGCATGCGTGTGCGTGCGTACGTGTGAGCACGTGCGGAAACTTCCCGGAACCGAGCTCCTGCGGCGCCCGGGGCGGGTGGAGCCAGAGACGTACGGTGCGAGGGGAAGGGGCGGGGAAGGAGGCGGAGACGGGGCGGAATAAACGAGTTGCAGGTGACGCGTCCTTGGGTGTTACGTGATCAGAAGGGAAGACGGGCAAGCGCATTCTCCGGGACCCAATGCGATCGTCGGGCGGGATACAGCCTCGACGAGAGCGCCTATACTGAGGATATCCGCGTAGTTTTCTCGGAAGGCACGAAAACTCGACAAACACGTTCATCATGATATGCATGACCTTGCACAAACACGCATCCACCGAAATGTCACACCAGCGACTCCTAAGACTTTTCAAACAGTGCCAATGACACTGTAATGACAATACCTACTACAATACTTTTTCACTACAACACGCTTTGTCGACATGCAATTTGTACAAAGACGTATGCGCAATCGCTCAAAGATTCTTAAAAACTCGCGCAACATTTTCAGAGATCTGGCACTGAGCAATGGGACAAGTTCAACTCAGAGACACATTATATACAATGTGGAAGAATAAATAAACTACACATTTATCAGCAAGAAGCGTTTTCTTTCTAAATTCCTGTCATAGAATAGATCCCCGATCATTCTTCGTAGAAGATGTATATCGATATCAAAACGACCAGGCAAAAAAAAAAAAAAAAAAAAA
>BOPP01000129.1:409984-429200 GCA_017312745.1 Gryllus bimaculatus
GGGGGAGGGACGGGGGGGGGCAGGGCAAACGACGCCAAGCGCGTTGATGGGCGCCCCCGATGAGTAATGACGCGCGTGCGAAGCGTTTAAAACGCGTGGGCGGGGACAGCTATTGGCGCGAGCGGCGTCGACGCACGGAAAGGGGGAGGGGGAGGAGATTCAACCGACATTTCGTCGACTGGAAAGTGCGGGGGGCAAGAGTTGGTAAAAAAAACACTAATCCTAACATTGCCTCGCTCCTACGAACACCTTATGGATAGAAGAGGGATAAGTATAACGCTTGAGAACGTTAGGTTTGTGTCTCGTGGAATGTGACACGACAAATACAATGAGAGAGGTTTGAAGACTGAATAGGGCGACAACGAATTTGTACGCCAAGAGGCGCGTTCTGTAATTTTATATCAGATATTTGGAGATACATGTGTGTCTCACGTGTTGTGTGTCTCACAAGGGTTTCGCTATAAGCTGCTCCTCAATACCAGGAAATTCTGGCGCGTGCATGGTTGCGTTTCACGCTGTGAGAAATCGGAATCGAGTGCAATCCGCGTTTCCATTTTGAACGATGATGTTGCCTCGCTGTCTCTGCACCGTACGACTATAAAGTCTGTGTCGGGATTTGCACGAGCTTTCGCCATACATACCGCGAACCAAGTGTCCGTCGGTCACATCGCATCGCATCGCATCGCATCGGATGATATCGGTGGTTCTGTCGCTATAAACGAAACAATCCGTCGAGTAGCGATTCGAATTTGGGATACTACGATGTGCGACTGAAAATCGCGAGCTTTTACAGTGAATGCCCCTAGCGTGATCTAATGCCAACCTATCACCAAACTCACGCCTACAGAGTCAAGTACAGGAATTATTTTGCGCCTCCATTACAAATACACCGCTATTTCCAATTCATCTCTTTCTGCAGAGAGAATACGAAAAAGCTCCACATATTGGACACTGGCAATTTGAACAAGTACTGATCATTCAAAGCACCCTGTGGCAGCTATCATTGGTTCGGCCGTGGTGACGTCGACTATACCTCGCCCGCACTCCCGAGTCATCTGCCCCCCAAAAGTTTGCAATTTCCCCTCCTCGTGGACGTCCAGATCCCTTCCCCTCCTCCCGCGTACCCTTGCGGACCATGCGTAAAACAACAGTGCCTAAACAAGTAGTCTCGAATGAATATCTAGAATGTATGATTTAACCAAAATAAATAAACAAATAAAACCCACACGATAAAAAACTTTACATGTACACAAGATTTTTACGTAGTTTCAAAAAACTGCCACGCGAAGTAATAACGATATGTAAACAGCTATTTTGAACGTTAAAAACGAGATGTATAAAAACCGAACCGAATAAAAAGCATTTTAAAATACGCCATTAACCTTATTATGCTACCCCCTCCCTTCCCTGTTCGTAATGCCATCCTCGATGTGTCGATGCACTCTAACCAGTGCAGCGGCCGTTTTCTCTTTCAGGGCAGCTGATGGCGAACGGCAGGAACCGCTGCAGCAGCGAAATGACGATATGAGCGGAATCGTCTGAAATGAATAACTAGTCACTTTTAACTTGCGTACGTCACAATCGACCACTGCTTTCAGTACGTGTAAGTGCATAATCAGCAGAAGTCACTCGTTAGAATTTTCCTATTACAATAAGACCTCGATATCTAGTTCTGAAAGTGAAAAGGAAAAAAAAATTCTGGCTAAATAATTTGTTTCATTTTACTAAATTCCAATTTTTTAAGGCGGGAGAAAGAGGTTAAACAAATTGGAGAATCAGGAAATATACCAATCTAAGTACTAGTGTAAACATTGCACAGGAGAATATAATAGTAATAATTTTAGCTATCCAAACAAGAATATGGGGTGACAAATAGAAAAAAAATCATTTATAATAATATTCATTCAAGGTCCATTATGTTACATAAAACAATCATTGGACAATAACTAATCATTTACTTACGATTAGGAACTCCAACAGTCCCATGTACACTTATTTCTATAACATTTGATATGTATTACATTGACTACAACAGATAATTACTAAACGCACTAATAAAGTGGTATTGCTAGATCATATTACATATTCATAACATTAATTTTGATCGTTAAGCCACTTCTGCTATATCGAGATTTATAATGGCATCCACGTGAGTAAGCAAGTTATCATCACTGCGACCTTTATTTTATAGTATATTTTCAACAGAATCCTGACGAATTATGAAATTACAATCACAATTAATCAGATAACTGCAGCTACTCACAATAACGGCATAAAGGTATTCGCGGTATCATCGACATTAAAAATTAAAACAAAACAAGCATCTGGAACACGAAATCTTCAGTAAGGAGTGCCGACAAAACAGTAATTATTTTTTCATTAAAGCAGTCAGGTTAGATGTTCTGTCCTATTACATGCCACTTTGAAAGAACACAGAGCAGAAACAAAAAGGAAAGCAAGAGCCGGCTCCGATAGTTGACGGCCGCAGCGGGTGGCTGTGACAGTTCATAACAGTTACAAGAGCTGCAGCACTGCCAACTGTCTGCGCCCGCCACTCATCACACACGAGGCGTCGAGCCGCGGCAGCGTCAATTAGTAATAACACACAAACACGCTTCAACGCGAAGCCATGCGGAGGGATTAAAGAGCTGGCGATCCTTTATTAATACAGCACAATCAAACCATCACACAAATTATGTCATTAATCCGATATCACAATAAACTCATGCCAACGACACGAACGGCTCCAGGTACAAATGATCACATCCGAAATCCATGTTGTTGTTTTTTAAAAGCACAAAATGTAACAGAAATATGGACTCATTCCCAAGCGTGCACCAATAACACTGGAAGGGACATAAATCAATGTTTTGAAAACGCACGGTCGGGGGAGGTGGGCGTATAATTGACGTTACAACATAAAAAGCAGCAAAACTTCAAAAAGAGCGAGTCGGCGAAACTCGGCAAAGGGAATTGGTCAGACCCACATCCACTCCCGTCAGAGAAGCGGTCAAACGAGACGACAGGGGGCAGGGTTGAGGGGATCGAGTAAAGCGAAAGGGGCGGAAAAGACGAGGGGGTTATGCACTCAAAAGGCTAATTGACGGCGCCCAATCGAACGTAATTGAGGGTACTTCACAGCACAGTACGAGAAAATACCTAGTGGAAATACAAATACAAAAAAATTAATTCTCATAAGCGTAATACACGAGTGAAAAACTTCAACTGTATTTACAAACACACTACAATCAACATTTTATTCACAAGTTACACGAGATATGGATTAACTATGCTGTTAGAAACGACAAGAAGTACGTTTTGAGAATGGAATTCTTATAAGCAAATCTGTGTTATTTCAAACCCGTTTTTACACGAACTGGCTGACACGAAACTCAACGACAGAACATACACTATCAGAAATTTCCGCATTACTGTAAAGAAATATACATTAAAGTAATTACCATGTACGTACATTAAATTTAAGTACACATGCACATTAGAATGCTGGAGTCAAAGCTTTATGGTGATATCTGGAAGGAATCAATTAATGATCTAGATGGACTGGTGATTCTGAATATATTAGACGAATGGAATGGAGAGGCAGGGAAAACGGGAGAAACTCTATATTAAATCAACATTGACTTTAACTTATGCCTTAAATTTAATGCACAAATACATTAAGCTCTTTTTAACCTGCAAGTTTACATTACGTTCCATGTACAATACATTAATCTACATTAAATTTAAGGCGATTTCCGACAGTGTAGGTCACCAGCCTGGAAAAGAAACACCCACCACCGGCGTTACGCTTCTCTGGTGCGTCGGCAGGGAACGTGTCACAGCCATAAAGCCCAGCGGAGCCACGAGCGCGTGCGGGAGAGCCGCACTTAATCGCCCCTCCCCCCTCCTCCTCCTCCTCCCCTCGCTCGCGTATTCATAGAGCGCAGGGCTCGCAGCGTTTAGCCAGCGCTGTTTAAATAAACAGCTCCCGCGCCAGGTAAGCACTGCGGGAGGGAACGGCGCCCGCCCGGCGGCTCGGTGGCGACGCAGCCTCTCTTCTCTCTTCTGACAACGCGATAACCGCGTGTTGCTGATCGCCATAACGCATGGAAAACAAAATCTACACCGTGACTACTCATTTATTAGCTATAAGTTTCAATTCGGCCAATAGCGTTTTATAATAAGACGGAAACCACTCGCAATCGTCTCGTCGTTTTCGCTCTCGGGCATACCGCAGGTAGCGTTCCAATGTTTAGAAAAGCAAAGCGACGAATTCAAACAATAATAAGAGTCCTGACGGTGAGGTCATTGAGATCAAACTTAAGAACAAGATGGGAACATAACGTTTGGAGGTAATTTGAGGAATTTTGCAACACAAAATTATTTGAACATTTAGGGCCGCTAATATGCGAAACATAAATGTAGAGTTCAAAGAATGCGCTGTAAAAGAATTGTGAATGTAAGCGCGAGTTCCAACAATAAAACTAATGACAAAGCCTAAATAATGACAAAAATTGAACCCAACTACTAATCAAGCCACTCATTGTCTTTCCAATTCAAATTAAATATTCTACTTTAGAAAAAGACTCTTCAAAGGAAGAGAAAAGATTCCAACTGTTAATGTGCAATGCACTTTCACTCACCACTTCCCACCACGAATCGTTAGCCTCACGTCAAACAGCCTTACCCCTTACCCGTGGGACATTAACGTCGCGGCATTTGCATAAGGCACGCACGCAATCCGGGCGTAGGGGAGTCGCGGGAGTAATGGATAGGAAATGGCCTGAGCGTACGTTGACGCGTGTAAGCTTGCGCATGACTTCCTAAGCGTGTACGGTGGGTCGCCTACTTCCCAAGCGATCAAAAGAGAAGACATCTAATCGCTTCGTCGCAGCGATCCCAGCCGCTGGAGGAAAAACGGCTCGAAGATGCGAGGAGAAAAATCATCTCGCCAGTTGCGCGTGGCAATACTTACTTTTTACTATGTAAGTACGTAGCGTGGTTCGCGAGGTGAAAGGTTAAAATGGGTTCCGTCTCCGTAACAGGAGGGGATCTGGATAGCCGTGTCTTACACGAAGCAAACTTGACATACATGCAAATTTATTACCATTTCCCCCCAAAATTATAACTAGGGACGTACACAAAACCACACAAAATATTTTTATTTCCAAAAAGTAGCATGCACAATGCTCAAGAACAAATAAAATGTTCTCGTAAAACCCTGCAATAAATTAATATTTAACAAAAGCAAGTCTTCATGTATACTGCAAGAACATAGTGCACTATGTATGGATACACAACTCTCATTTAAATACCAAGCATAACAAAAGTTGTTGTTCCTTAACGCAAGACGAGTACAACAAATATTTAATGACAGGAGGCCTCTTCCTAGGAACCTTGCTGTCGTATGACGTTTGCTGAGTCGTACGAAGTGACGCAGTGAGTATGAAATTTCAGGTGTGCCCAGTTTAAAAAGAGGTGCAATAATAAAATCAAGTACTTGCATTCGTCAGTAAAAGAGGAACTAGTTATTTTTTTGATTTTTCCCATATTCCTGGGTATCTAAGGAAACCACGCTGATGAAGGATGTGAAGTTTTCTTTAAATTTCAACGTTGAATGGAAATCAGTGGCTTTTATGACAACACTTTTGAGGTCCGAATTTCTAGGAAACGTTCAGATGAAGATAACAATGACACGGAACGTGATAACGTGATCATACATTGTCTAGCAAATACATCATTCAATTAATAGCACGTTAGCAACGTTGTTATAAAAGAATTCTTGCATGACGACTGCTTTCTGTTCATTCTTTAAGTTCGACTTTTGTTGTTACCGTCATCTTGTGATTCTTCATTCTAGACACTCGCAATAGTTAAACACTTTTATAAAAGAACAGCTGCAACTTAACTTGACTGCAATTATTAAGCGACTTAAACATTGATTGCACTATATTGCATTATTCATTGTCATGAATGCAGTAATTGCATATGGGAGATGGGACGAAATGAAACCTATTTCCTCCATCAGGTTAACCAATTCTCAGAATTTGGAATTCGATCTACTTGTTCAAGTATCCATCTAAATGTAAATCGTATGCCAAATGGCATGTTGTTTCCGACATCGATTGACTAAAGTAATTTCCCTCCTTTCGTTACGAATTATAGCATTTGCTTGAAATATTGAGCGGAATGTATGTGAGAATACGAACACCGTTACCCCGAAATTCCTTTTTTCCCGAAAATAATCTTTTTAATTTAATATAGTAGGGCAATGACCACACAATTGGCTTGATGTTTACATACACCTCATAACTTTTAGCAGAAGGCATTCTTCAGTGCAAAATTTAAAGCATTGGATTTGGAATATGAATCAAGC
Organism: Gryllus bimaculatus; assembly: GCA_017312745.1. Classification (NCBI taxonomy): domain Eukaryota; kingdom Metazoa; phylum Arthropoda; class Insecta; order Orthoptera; family Gryllidae; genus Gryllus; species Gryllus bimaculatus. Next base: position 416,361 of record BOPP01000129.1, read on the forward strand.
AAGCATATGGACCAGTTAAGTCTAGCTTCTCAAAATATTTTCAGTTCCGTCTCATTAATGGCTAAGCAAATTGGCAGTATCATGACGGTGTAATTTCATCTTTCAGAGCGAATATCAATATACATGTAGTGCACTGTCATAAAATATAGTACTTCAAAGGAGGATAATGGTTTCCATTTACACTTTTATTTCCAAGGATAAATGAAATATTTGTTATCTCGCTAATCCATGACACTTCGTTATCCCACAGAAGGAGACGAAGGAGACTTAAAATGTCTTACGATCTCCACCTTACGTGATTTTTTTTTTTTTTCTTTTTTTTTTTCCGTATAGGAACCTGTTCGCGACCCTAAGCTTACTAAATCGGGACGAGCTCTCTTCGTTCAATGATGAGAATCGGTCGATAAAGGGCGAAAGAAATGGCCCTGGGCATGGGGGCAACGAACTGAGGGAAGGATAAAGGGCATGGGAGCTGAGACTGAACCTCTACACACAAACAATGCCACAGAGTTCGCAAAGGTTCACTGAAATCGAAAAACCATTGAAGAAAATCAAAATATACCTTTAACCTATTGTCGAGTGCAGCGACAGACCGGACAGCAGAGGATTGATCTCGGAAGGTTACGATTGCAGACAACGCGCATTCTACAATGGTAAGTTTCTTAAACTCCCGACCCAAGTTCCTACAAAGTTAGAGTTTTCGAACTATTTGGATACTTTTCCTGTAAAAGTCATTCATGTTGCTGAATGCACCGATCCCTATTCCCAAATTGGATACAAGCAGTTATGATGGAATTTTGGTAAAAATAACTCAGAAGTCCGAAAAAGATCTCTGACAATTCACGTTGTGGTAAACTGAGTAAGACCTACAATTTTGAAAGGATTAAAAAGACCTGTCATACTGATTTTTATGGATGTAGCACTTTTTTTAATACTTCAGCGTGGAAGTTGCAATGGCCACGTACAATTTTCCAACCACGAGAAGGCAATATAGGAACTAATAAGGCGAAAAGGTTTCTATTAATAAATTGCATTTAAACTAGCGCCTCCCCAAGCAGCGCTATGAGGCAGAGCGCATGGAATCAATTCGCAGCCAGCGTGACCCCGTCGCCCGCCCGGCGCACATCGTAACTGGCGGGCGAGGGCGAGGGCGGCGGCGGCGGGTCGGGTTACGGGTCGCGAGTGCTAATTTAAATATTTTACTGGCGCGCGGCCGGCGCCGTCGCCACCGGCGTCGCTCGCTGCCAGCCCGGCCAGCGCCGCTGCCGGCGAGATCGATTCCCGTCAGCCGCTCGAATGTTCGAGGCAGACGGCGGTGACGAGGACACTACCTACCATCCAGGTCTGGGCACGTCGCGGAAATATTATTTTCATATTTGTTAAAGGGGAAAAACATCGAAATTTATCTCAACGTTATTGTGCAGCGATGGAAGTGGTTTGTGCAAAAACAGAGTTATTAAATAAGCGATGAATTAATAATTGCGCGCAGAGGCATGCCTGCCAGTGGAAGTACCCTGTAAAATTCTCCCTCGCAAGTGTTATCTATTAAACGAGAGGGAGTGGAACCTCAATATTTATCTATAGAGGGCGGATCGAGTGACAGTTTCACCGACAGCCGATAAAGGTGCAGTCAATTAATAAAGAAAGCTCAAAATATGTAAAAGCATTAGTTTTGAATTCTGTTCTGACCACCCTGACGATGTAAATACGCATATATTGCTTCACCCTTCAATCCTCATCAAATAATTTCCACAATAATAAGGAAACGCCTGAAAAAACAGGTAACTACTCCATTGAGAACGTAAAATTTTTATTAAGATATCGCAATCGGTGTTCATATCTTAAGACATAGCGAGTAACATAGCATATAACTGGGAGTCTGTTAACATAATTTATCAACAGGAGTTTGCAGACGCGTCAAAGTTACTATGGCATTTAATACCGTAGTTGTGAATGTTTTTATCCCGGAAGGTGACGGAGTTCTTCCTCCACGAATATGAAATCCCGCACTGACATACACGTCCGCTCGCAGGGGGGGGGGCTACCTCTTCCAGATATCTCCGCCAGCGGACCACCGCCTCAGCCGGTACAAGCTCTAAGTTGTCGACAAGTGTGCGAGTAAGTGAGTGTGAAGGTAAGAGGGAAGGGCAAGTACGAAGAAGGAAATTACGTGCGTGACCCGAGGTACGATTATAGTGCTTCATTTCCCTGGAACTGATTCGAGAAACAATGGAAAACACCGATCAGAGCAGGCCGCTGCCAGAATTCTCCTAGCTGGAGTAGAAACTCCGCCACCATCGGAACCCTAGTCGTAAGAGATCCAATTGCGGCACACCGAAATCATCAAACGAGTAGAATTGTTCGCTTACTTCATTACTTCCATCCTACGGCATGCTTCAGGAAACAGTAGCCTCGAACGTCTGCTTGGTCGAGAGCGCTTTTTGATGCAACCCTAAAAAACTCATGTACGCAGTACGTACCGTATGCGAGCGTTTTTAATAAGATACACCAAATGAAATATGCATGACGCGCTGGTGGCGGCGCGACGCGACGCACGGGCCATTCCAGGATGGGACCGGGAGGAGACGTGAACGCACGCGAGCGGCGGAGAAGCTATTCAAGATGCATCAGCGACGCTGGCGCATCGCGATGCAATTACAAGGAAGCTTAGGAACTGCACGCTGCACAGAAAACTCTCTTAACGACGTTCTTTTCATTGGCAGCAGCGCTCTTGTATAATTGGAACTTTGTGTTATTATACATCAAGTTCGGATTTTTAAGCTGACGTAATGCAGTGAAGCATTTCCAAAATGCAATCAAGAGAGAGAAAAATACACAGAGAAAACTCTACGCAAATATTAACATTAGAAAAATATTACATTTTTAAAAGTTACCGCGCAAAAACAATCCTGACATTTTACATAATTCGTGATTTTAATAATGCTCCTATTCGAATGCTTCGTTATACGATTCGTGATAGGATGAAAGTTAACTACGCTACTCAACCGTTATTTCCATTTATACCAACTAGCAGGATTAACTTGTGCACTATAATCATGAATAAAAGGGCAAACATTCAGCATCAACATTTCTCTTACAATCGAACAGCTAACATAGAATTCTTAACCTACGTAATAACAGCCACCGAGGACCACGCAGAAACAAGCCAAATATTCCCTCTCACCGATTTTTTTCTTTTTTATCATTGTGTGCTTCCCGACCCAACGCTATCTAAATAAACCGAATCCAACGCGTTCGGACGAATAAAGAAGTCACAAGACGCGGAATCAAAAACGCTAAACCTCGCGAGGAAGTCTTGTAAGAATTATCATACCATTTCCATGCATTTCCGGGGGAGTCCCGGCGCCCTCAGCGTCCCGATGCACTCCTGCCCTGATTCACTCTCACTCACTCACTCACTCGGCACACGAGGCTCCTCGCAAAAAGGCCCAGGCGCCGGCGGCGAATTAACAATTTAAATGGCGCAGACGAAGCAAAAGTCAAAGTTCGCCGCGAAGAGCAGGGAGATCGGATCGCAAGCGACGACGGTTGGGGAGCAGGAGGGCGTGCGCATGGATACCAATGACCCCCCTCCCCAACAAACGCACTCCAAAAATAAAAGATTGTTAAAGTAAATTAAATGTCCTCCTGTTCTGAAGAAGGGCAGAGTCTTGACAAAACACGAAAAGGAAGATCATGTAACATCAACATTGTATTAAACAGACCATATAATATACTGATTATAACTACTACGAGCAAATTACATTTTTTGCAGATGTCGATGGATGCAACACCAAGGCTCGGCCATTCGAAAATTTCGATGATTTTATGATAACAGTTGTTACTTCGTGGACAATTAAATGAGTTTGGTTTTATCTGGAAATAGAGCACGAATGTTTTTTTCCGAAATATTTTTCGGAACGTCACTGTACCAGGAAGTGATTTCATTCTAATTAAAAAACTAAAGAGTCTTGAATAATAAAATATAGCTACTAAGCCTCATATTAAAAATAGCGTAAACTACGATCATGTACTTTACATTTCGCGTGTGCTGAAATGTTTAAAATTGTAGTTTCAGCAGTTACCAGGCACAAAGGCTTTTCCAAGTTAAAGTTTGAGGATGGCTATTTAAGCCTGCAAATGTGATGCAGAACACCTGGAGACTCCCGCCATAAACTGGAATTATGTTCACGTGTATAAAATATAGACCAAGAAAGCAATCTTACCATAGCAATTTCGCCAATAAAAACGACGGTCTCGTGCTTCACAGCGAGGTTCACAATGAGATTCAGCAATTTAATATGCACACCAGACGTAGTTATTCTAAATATACTTTTGTTTCCAAAAAGCGTCATAAAATAGTGAGCGAGAGAACAGTCCTCACGAAAGTGGTGTAACTGTTAATGAGGAACAGTATTTATAAGAGCAAAATATATGAAAAATGTATTAACGTATTGCCTAGGCTATCCGGGACGAGCCGCGTCACTGACATATTGGCTACCGTCTCGGCCAGCGTATTGGGGCCTGCTTCGGATCGTACTGCTGTACGTAGTTATCTCGGGATAAACCAAATTGCAATATAAAGAATACTGGGAACATCCCACGCGATTTCACATTTCACATTAGGTTCACTTCAAACAAAAGAATAGTCATTTCTAATACTTGTATCTTCGCAGTTTTTTTTCTTCCTATTCTGAAACTATTATCACAATTGCAAATGATATAATCTGACCATCCACCCTTAGTTTCGCAATGATTAATGGCTCACGCAAGATGAGAATGTTGCAATCCAACATGACAGAACGAAACGAAGTTGATGTAGAGTAAGCAAGAGCTCATAAAGAATATATCGTTTCTGTATTTTTCAACTATCACCAAAATGCCGAAATAGCCAAAGCCGGTGTCAGCTACAGAGTCAAGGGCGGAACTAGAAAATAATAAATTCACGAGTCAGACACGGTGATTCCAATTATATTATTAACCCGCTTACGAAACAACTGCACAATCGCATGCAAAAATAATGAACCGATTGGTCCTCGTGTCAAATTTTTAATTGCGACCTCTCTATTTCTGACTCGGAAATTGGCTACATGATCTGCTAACGAGCAAACGCGCCGCGGGCCGGGGAGAGAGCGAGCACCCCGCTCCAGGTAGGGAGGTGGCGCCTTCGGCGCGCCGCCGCCGGGACCCCGTAACCGAATCCTCCCCAATTAAGGGAGCAGCAAACAAACACTCGCGGGCGCCAACGGCGGGAGCGCGCGAGCGGCGGCGCGTCGAGGTACGTCGGGTGTCACGGTGGTGCGTGGGCGTGGGCGTGGGCGTAGGCGGGGTGGGATGGCGTGGGGTGCAGCGGCCGAAACGGCACTCAGGGCAAAGGTCGCAGGTGTCACTCAGCAGGAAGCTACGTGGCGAACGATTGCGGAAGCGACGTGGGACGAAGGCGGAAGGAGTACCGCGTACACGACGTTAAATCGGAGATGCAGTCGATGTGGAAGCGAGCAAGATGAGTCTGCGTAGGAGCGGGGAGGCGGAAAGGAGCTGGAGATGGTGGAACGGTGGAGGCGAATGTAGCACGCGGAGGTGGGACACTAAGGACGATGAGAATCTGAGGACAGATGTAGGAAAGTAAGTACGTCGGAAACAAAGGGCAGTGTTAGGAAACTGAGGATGCGGAGACGAAGACGACGGCGGATTGGGGGTGAGGAGCGGTAACGGCAAAACGGAGACCGCCGCAAACCCCACCGGAAGCGGTGGAGGTGGGTGTGTGTGGAGTTGGTAGGCGAACGGAGGGCGACGCCCCGCGCAAAGGGCATCGCATATGAGCGCAGGTAAGGCACACGCGGTCGTGTCGGGCAGGGCCCTTGCGGCGCTGCGCCAGCGGAGGTAGCACCGCAAGCCAAATGCGACTTCTCTGGGGGCGGTTTGCGGTGTTAGGTGACGACGAAATAAACAGGTGCACTGCTCAATTAAGGACGTTTTAACGCAAAGCTTTGCGACATAATGCAATTTTAAACAAAACATATACGCCGATGCAGTCTTTTCATAAACTAACTCCACAGTTGAAGACACAAATTCTGCAAACATGAATACATGCACAGAAACAACGACAATGCTATAATCATGTAATCATCATGTGGTAAGGACATATTTCCAAACTATAACCATACACCATGAAGGATATTTTATTAGTGTTTCTTGTGGTACCTGTTATATACTGAGAGAACGAGCGAACTAGATTACTTGCTTGTAGAATTGTAGCGACAACAAATTATGTGATTAGGTCGTTATTTATATATAGTATCGATACATATAAGAATGGTCATTTATCTAAGATGTGTTGATATAAGATTTAATGATTATTTGATGAAAGGGGGAAATGCATTCGATGGTTTTCTTAATTCTTTGCTTCAGAATTTTCTTTCCACATCAAATTGCATGTTGCTCATATAGTGGAGAAAGTAGTGAATTGCAATGAAACTAAATGTGTTTTCAAAACTCACCGCAGGGCGTCTAGTTCATCCGCTCCATAATTACTCACCTGCAACAAAAGATAACATTAAAATATTAATTTTTAACATACGCCACGACACAAGTTTTTAATTCTGTATATCAAATTGCAACAATTGCATTAATAGCTAATAAAGCGAAAAATTTCACATCCGTAGATGTTACTAGTTTAATATGACACCACAGTCTTAATTGCTAAGTGTATTAGAATTTTTCTCTCGATGAAATTGGGTTTACTTGGCCCAGCGTTGTGCTTTACCGCACACGAAATGTCTCAACCGTGCGTGTTTCAAGCTGAATGCTCCAGGAACGGAAAGAACTGGCGAACCCACAAAGCTTATCTTCTATAAAATTAAAATAGAAGCAAGGAGTATTGGGAGAAAGTAATCCTATCGGCCACACATTGTTAAAAGAAAACAAAATACACAAATTAATTCATTCCAAAATTAATTACATGATATTAATGAATGGCAATTAATAAAGGGCAATGAGAAAATCATAGTCTCCTATATCATACAGGGGATGTTTATATTAATTAAAATTTAAAGTGAAAAGTGCTAAAATAACAATGTACATCGGCGTTTATATTTCTCGCATGCGCTGACGAGCGTATCCTTAAGATTACAGGAAAACAACTACTTGATTAAAATTCGCATTAAATGTACTTGTAAACAAACCTGTTCATCAACCTTCAACGCTGTACTGCAGGCATTTCAGAACTTAAAAAAAACATCCAATTAAGGGATGGAAACCAAAACAAAATATATTGTCCACAAACCAACAAAAACACTAAGCTGACTGACCAAAGCATATATTGCTCTTTCAACCTTCGCGGGAATCCACAATAAAACTACTGAAGCAGATGAGTGTTTTTTTCTGCTTTTTTTTTTCCTTTTTACATTATTCAGTTTTCAGGCACATTCCAGTGTATACCCATGTGCTCCGTTCACCCGTTGTTATACATAGCCGCGAGAGTACGCTGCTGTGTACAAAACTGACAAGCGCGACACTGTGCCTTCAATGGATTTAACAGTCGTCGATCTATTTCGCCCAGAATTTGGTAGAGAAGTTTACACAAGATTCGCTGTTACGTAAATTATAACTGTTAACGTTCACCCTTTGGGGTTAAGTGTAAAAACTCTAATGCTGTTGTTGACATTAAGGAAACCGTGACATTGCCCAAACGCACGAAGCAGACGCAATCGTGTACCGAACAGGAACGTTGAAATATATGTTACGGACAAGGAAAGCAGTTAACAATTCTAGGCGACACGACAGAAGAGCCGCAAGAAACAGTGGAGCAGGAGGCTTTTCCCTAGAGAAGAACACAAACGTGGGGCGGCAAAGCACAACTAGCGGTCTACCAGCGCAGAAGAGAGGTGACTGCGAGACCAGCGAGGCGGGCGAGGCGGGGCGAGGCGGGGACGGCGGGCGGCGTGCGGGCAGCAGGCGGGCAGGCGGACGGCGGGGGGGCGGGACGGGGCGAGGGGGGGACGGGGACGCGGACGGGACGGGACGGGACGGCGACGGGACGGGGCGGGCAGGGCGGGGCTGAGGCGGCGAGAGCTGGAGCCGCTGGCGTACGCGACGAGTCAGGGGTCGTTAGGTATGCAGCGGGCCGAGAGACGGGGAAGACGTTGGCGTTCGATAAAACCCCCCCGGGGGCGGGGGCCGCGGGGCGACCAAAGGCCCCCGCGGAAAACCGGGGAAAAAGCAGGGCGGCAGAGAGCCCGCCCGAGGGCCGCCTCTTCCGCCCGCTTAAGCTGCGCTCAAAGAGCGCGCCCTCCACAGCGCACTTGGCTGAGAGGCGCCGCACACAAAACGCTTCCGGGAAGACGCGCCGTTCAAATTTGTATTTGCATCCTCCATCTACAATTCACCTCGTTGCCTTCTCAGGTTTAATCATACGCTCTATGATTTTATTACAATTCCGCGAATCGACCTTTCACGTGTACTTGAGGAGAATTGTGTAATGAGAACTTCATAATGGTCATGCTATGAATGGCGAAGCAGCGGAGAAGTTAGAGGCAAGGGAAACGGGAGACACCTCCTGGGAACTGGCATTGTTCAGTCAAATTACATATGGAGGGTCCATAATTTGATACACGACTACCGAGACACATAAACAATTACTACCATAATTACTACGTGTTAACTCAAAGATCCCTTAACTTGGCACTAGAGACGACACTCCTGAATAGAGCGAATTTTATTCTCTCTACTTTTCTCTCGACGACTTTCTCTGATGCGAGTGACTTCATTTCCGCGTCGCCTTCTGCCGCGCCCCGCAAGGAACGTCGTTCCGCTTATGCACAAAGACACCCGCGCTCACGCGATAGATAATGCATGCGCGACTGGGCCAATCCGGTTGCATCCTCGCGAGTGCAGACAAGTCTTGGGGGCGTCGAAACCTTTGGCGACGCCGCGCCGACGGAGCAACGACTTAACTTCGTGAGGCGCTGTCGGGTCGGCGCCGGCGCTCTACAGTCTGCGCTGTTCGTTCGAATGCGGCCCGGCCCGGCGCGGCCCCGCTCTGCTGCGCTCCGCGGGACGGCGGCAGTTGCGTCGACAACCGCAGCGTCTCCGCGCCAAATTCATGCAAAGAGCCCTCGTGAGAAGGCGACGCCTTGCGCGAAGCGGCGCGCTTAGAGGGCGGCGCGGGCACAGCACGAGCAAGAGGACGGGAGACAAACGGACGAAACCGCAGGACGGAGTTAGGCCGGGGTTACTGGACCGAAAATGATTCCCCACTCCCCACTCGAATGAATGGGGAGAACCCCCTCACAGATACTGATATGATACAAGGAATATTGCAGAAAGGAGTCAGGAAACTGGAATTAAATGAAGGATAGAAAATAAGAAGCGAAAAGGAAACTTAGAGCAAGATAAAAACCAGTATTCTAGAGGAAACGATAAAACAGCGACGTATACACTATTTGTTAAATACTCGTAGAAAGTCCATCATCAGAGGATATGAGTGCTTATAAACAAAGAAAAAGATGAACGTGATGAGAAAGCCCGTGAAATCATGTAGAGCATGTGAACTTAAGTACATTGGCAGCATTGTACGAAGTAAAGAAAAAAGAACGAGAACGTCGGAGAGGGGGGCGGGAGCGGGAGGGGCACGAAGAAAGAAGAACAAAAAAAAGAAAAGGCTATGAAAATGACGGAATGGTGGGGGCACAGACGTACATCGCCAAGTGGACGAGACTGAATGCTAGCCTACTGAATGAGACTTGTGGGCGGTAGCGATGTAGGCTGAGCACCCAGCGGGAAAAGCGGGCGAGGAGCGGCGCGTAGCAATGTTTTATGAGCCGGCTGCATCGTTGCTTCGGGCGGAATGAAGAATCGCGAACACGCGACCAGCTGCTTCTATTCGGCGCCCGCGTGCGCCAGATAAGCGAGACGAAAGCGAACGCTCGCGGCCCGGCCACGTCGCCGCCCCTGATGTATATTCCGCCGCGAAGATCTATTGCCGATGGGAGAAAAAGGAGCCAGAACGGTTCTCGAGAAGACACTTGGGCAGCAAAAGAATGTTCGCGATCATCCCGGCTGTGACAACCGTAGCACTTTTCCGCAAGAAAAGACAATTCCGAAAGGCGTTGAGCGATGAAGATAACTTATTATACAATAAATTTAGAAAAGTAACGAAATTAATTCGACTCATGCCACGCGAAAGTGAAAACGCAACGCAGTCAACATTTGCATTATGGAAAGACGAAAGGGAATTTTGTAAGCGGTAAGCCAAAATAAAACAAGGTGTAATGGGGTGAATGATAATGAAAGATGAATGATTATAGTTAAGAGGAGAGTTCAGATTGGATTGTATGAGAGTGCAGGTATGAGAAGCCAACTGCGCTACAACTACATGGGGAAAACAGGTATTCCTTACGAGGTTTGGAATATGCACTCCTCGGCAAGGCGTATTTGTACTTTCCTACGTGCCTTGTCACCGAGGCCGGTATACCATTAAATATAAATAAAACAAAAAAAACTATCACTTTTAATATACGAAACAAAGTATAAACAGCATTAAATATATCTAAATCAAAAACTAAATACAATACTACTGTATGGGCATGTATCTCTGCACTATGTTTACGAATACCGAAACAAAAATTTTTATCTTACCAACACCAGCTGTTGCCCACTTAAAATAAAATTCTTTTGTTAATACTCTAGTGAAAGTCAAATAGGCATATCTCGACGGTAAAAAAAAAAAGCGTGAAGGAAAGCGAAGGAATCGAGCCCAGAGAGAGCGAGCGCGCCGGCTGGCTGCCGACGGGGCTACCTGTCGCTGCCGGCCCGGACCGCAGGGTGCGCCACTTGGCCGTGATCCGATTTGGCGGCGAGCGGCGGCACCGCGGCAGGGACGCCTCCCGCTCCGGGAAGAATCGAAGGGCCCGCCGGAACGATACAAATTCAATTCTTCCGCGATGCCGCGAGCGTCGCCGGATCCGATTTCGACTCGACCCGACTCCACTCCCCTTCCTCTCCTCTCCCTTCCCCCGCCCGCCACGCCGTGATGAGGGTCCCTAACGCCGCGGTGGCGCGGGAATGCGGTCGGAATGAATGAATACGTGATGGCTGTCGTCGCGCTGCAAATTGGTCGGCGTTTGACTGCGTGGCGCTGGCAGCAGGCCATGCTAACGTGATTTACGGCAACGTTTAGCTCTGACAGGGGCGCTGGTGCTACAGAAAAGGCGAGACCGCGTATGTTAACAATACTAATCGTATATTAACGTTAAAAGCAGAGTATAGATTTTTCCTATACACTTTTACAGACTGCCTAATGGGGACGCGTTTTTAACAATGGCCTCTTAACTGAAACTCGAGATGTACTGCTATTCCAAAATCTGAACACATTATGAAGCGCCAAAGCGAAAGAAATCGCTTGGTGACACACACTTGCACATCTATGCATTAAAAATGAATGCTATTCTTGTTGCCATTCATAATCTCCCAATTCAACATAAATCCATTTTGCATCCCAACAACTTGAGAGCATCGTTCGCAACCGAAAAAACACGAGTCGGAGGTCGCAAGTCAAGTCCACTCGTGGACTGTCCTCGTATGCTCCACCCGTGTAGGTAAGCCTCTTGCTTTTGACAAACGCCCTCATACTTCGCCGAGAAACTTCAACTGGGAGCAAACTGCTGGTTAATTTCCGGAGTGTAGCAGCACGCTGGACCCAGCCGCGGGTTTGGTCCCGAGCCAAGAACAAACACGCCGAGTTACTTTCGCGCACCCACACGGACGAAACGATCCCGAAACCACAAACCCATGTGACTCGCTCGAAGTGCCAACGAGATCCCACAACGCAAAAGGGAAACACACAAGCGGTTGGAAATAAATGTCTGCAATGGCAAGAATGACGATGAATCCTGTTGTAAACGCGAGGCTTCAAATAAAGTGTTTTCATAAACATAAAATATGGGCCTTGTCCCCGAACCAGAGGATAAAAAATGGTTAAATACAAACATATTAGTTCCAGAAAATACGGTAAAGTAAATTGACGAAATAAATTTTAAGAAAACTCGATTATGATCCATTTCTAGAAATCAGGAAAATATGAAGTCTATTGCATTAGTCATAGTAAAGTAATCATATTTATATCAGACAAACGTAAACAAACTCTCTCAGCTAACACCCTCCAGAATATTCTCTCGACATTTCCCCACACCTTTGATGAGGAAGGCGTTTAACACCATGGACTGCGTGCTATTTATCCACAGGTCACTTGTCTACTTTGCAAGAGGTCAGCTACGCGTCCACATTTGAAGGCCAGCTGACGTGTAACATTACAGTAACGCAACGCAGTATCACTTAATGCATTTCTTACTTCGGCAAGTCCCAGACGAGTATTTCTGACCCGACGTACTGCTATTTCCACATATGACCACTGTTACACTTTACTTACATCCATCTTGGAGCATGCCCTCCAGCATACTAACGTTTGCGTGTGCTGTCAACTAGCCAACTTAGCAAGCACACTTCATTCGGCCGTGGCATAATATACAGTGCCAATTTTTTCCACGGATATTTTGAACTCACCACATTTCTGTGTATTAACATAGCTGCCGTGTTTTACGAAGTGACCCTCGCATTTTCCGAGAAATAAGAGGGGCTTGTAATTATAACATACAACTCAAAATGCAAAAATAAGACAACAGCTACGCGGTAGAAAATGTCGTTATCGTATGAAGAAAAGGTGCTCAGCGGAGGCGGGTTGCTAATTGAGGGTCCGCGTAGCAAAGCGGACGTGATCCGGGGCGGCGCAAAGGCGGCTCGACCTGGACAGGAAAAGCCGAAGCGGGGCAGGGCGGGACAGGG
>BOPP01000129.1:438039-458441 GCA_017312745.1 Gryllus bimaculatus
GGTGGCGAGGCGGTTCCGTTCGCTCCACAGCCGTCTAAATGGTAGCCCCGCGACCAAACCTAAGTTATGCCTTCCTTCCGCGGTTTCGGGCGGGCCGTACGAAGGTAAAACGGAGAGGGAGGGTCCGACACGCTTTACCAATTACAAAGCCATTTCCCAACAGGGAAGGATAATGCTAACTACCGTGCTAACCACGTCTAGCAAAATTCTGATTAACCATCCCATCACAGATTAGTCCTATTGGACCAATTCAGGGAGCTGAATTGAGAAGAAAACGTAAATTCAAAGAGACGATTTTAATCATAAACAATGCAAGTGCTTTCGTAGTGAATCTCTACAGTGAAGTGGAGTAGAATGTCTCCACGCTAACAGAGTTCCGACTGCGCCTTCAGCTCGAAATGTGCTTACGTTTCTTTTGAGAAGCTCATTCCCGGGCGGGGCACCTGGGCGGAGCCGGGGCCGGAGGTCGAAGCGACGACCCTGGAGCGCTCTGGGGAGGAAGTGCCGGAGGCGGCGAGGAGGCCAACTTCAGCCAACGCAATTTCCCAGGTAAACTACTTTTTAGGAAGCCGCTAATAGTCGAGCAGGGAAGTTGAATTGAGGAAGTAAGAAGAACCATACATCTCTTCGCTTTCTTTTTTTATTCCCTTCCTCTCCGCCCTCTACACAGCGGAGTTCTCCGTCCCCTTCAGCGGGAAGGACACGGGTGTTGGAGGAGCGAGACGATACAGCGCTGTCGTGCTGAGAAGGGTACGCGATTGCTTACTACCTCCTACAATTGAAGCAGCCCCGAGAGCGCCGTCGTAATCCACGGTCCGTTTTGTCTTCGCACTTTAAATACCACACGGCGCTCGAGTTTATCTCTTAAATGAAGACAGCGAGCGCGTTCCAGTTCGACAGCAACTGCTATACGAGCGACGCGACGGAAAACAGAGCCACGCGCTCGTTAATCTATTCGTTCATAAAGGTCAATAATTCCAACGGAAAATGGCTCCGCATCGCCTAATGAGTTACGAGCAGCGGCACGAAATTACATTTCCCCAACAATTTTATGATACGCATTCGGCCGAGTGTTAACCGCTTATATAAATCTATTTCAAATTCTCGAAACATTAAAACTGACGAACCGTGTTATACGATAACCTATATTCGTGATGTTTCTATTACAAATAATTTGAGCCGAAATACATTTTCAATCGACATTATAATTATTAGTGGCACACCTACAGTTGATCGTCACTGCAAAAAAATGTTTGGAATAATATTTACCTATCAAAGTATCCAAACACTAGTTTAACAATGCTGAGAACATACGCACTAGAACACGTTTTATAAGTTAAGTTATTAATCCCTTACGGTCATTAATACTTATTGTCTTTCCTTAATAAAACTAAAACAATACATTTAAACTCTACAGAACACTAAGCAAAATTCTAGCTATTTTGCTATTAGTAGCACTTCCCACTTTATGAACAGAAATAAACCCTAAAGCACCCGCCCCTCCAAAATTAGCAGAAATGACCACTTGCATTCCAATTCCTTAGCATTCTCCACACCAACCCTTTTCTAACTTCAACGACTTCATTCCATTCCCACATGGGGCTATTCCATCTGTACTGCATCTTCCGTCCCATCATCAGTTGTCATCTCGCTCACCACCACCACCACGGCCCCTGTCACCGCCTCCGCCGACGCGCCCCGCGCGATAGCGGCGAGTTTGTTAACTCGGCGTATTCACATGGAAATGACGAGCGCGCTCTCAAAGGAGCGAGTCTTTAATCCGCGGGAGCGCGGGCGGGCGTGTGGGCGGGGACCGGAACGAAGACGTCCTCGGAGGCGGGCCTCGCGCAGGCGATGGGTAGGCGGCGGCGCGGCAATCGTTAACCCTCCGGGGCCGGCAGCGGCGCTCGCTCTAGGCACCTGACGACCTCAAGAGAACGGAGCCAGAGCCCGGTTGAAGAAAAGAAATCCGCCATTGTGCTTGCCGTACACCTCAATCTTCGCATAATGCGCTGTTCATTATCCTGTAGGATCTACATTCAAGGCCATCACATCCCCCTCCCCCATTTCCTTTGTAGAGTACTACTTTTTGAACTCGCCAATCTCTTTCGTAGTGACAATTTTATTTACTTTATTACCGATATGTCGCCTCATTCTTCTCATCCTCTTAGTCATTCACGAGGCTTGCACAGTCAGTCTGACTGACTGCGCTCAATGTCTGTACCGCGAGATCCATTTCACTGGTATCAATCAGCATTCTTATCGATTAACAATTATTTCTTATTCTTCTTTCCTTTAATCTTCTCTTCATATCGCGAATTCATTAACCCTTAATTCCTTTTGCTTCCATCTAATTCTTCATTCTCCGAATAACTTTATTTCTTAATATAATCTCTATTTCTCGTCGTTTCTCGCGCGGTTTAACCCACGAAAGCTAAAGATAAAAACACCGCCGCCATCTCCTTGCGTCCCACGAACGTCCCCGGCAGGAAGCACGCATTCGGTTTTATACGTCGTCTCGTAAAGCCGCCGTCGCATGCATACGAGCGCCTTCGGACGCCCATCCGTCTGTCCAGCTGTCAGTGCGCTCGCCCTGAGGAATGAAATTCCCCCTGAGGGGAGCGACGCTTCGGAAACTTCCTTCCGCTTCGGGAGGGGGAGGGGTGGAACCGCGCGGTGCAGGAAAAGGAAAAGAAGAAGAAGAAGTCCGGCCCCGAGGAGTGGACGCGGGAAAATAAATTTACTTCTCCTTTTCCTCCCTGTCGTATTTGCCTTCCGGGCTTTCCGATTTCGTACGAAAATACATTCTGCATGCGTTGCAACGCGATAGCAGGCGCGGAGGCGCCGGACAAGCCTTGTTTACCCGGCCGCGGTACCCTAATGCGATCCGACGTCAATAGATTTCCATGGGGGGCGTCACTCAATCACTTCGTTGCGGTCGATAACTTCAAAGGAGAGCACAAGAGGCGCTGCCATCCTGCTCCATTTTGGCACTCCGCGCATTCGTGTCATTCTTGACTCAAAATATATGCTTCCGCTATCGCTCAGCTCTAAGGTCTGCAATAACATTACTTGTGTATATTTCGTGGTTCGAGAAGTCTACTAACGTTCGCAGATAGAAGTGACAAGCCCCTTTTTGCAAATGCTGTATTTTGCATAAAATTGCACCAGTAATTTTCCATATACATATATTATAAATATCAAAAATTATTTAATGCACACTGACATGATTGCTGTGGTCTGCCAAGTTAATACATAGCGACTGCACAAAGTTAGCCGACCAGATCATGTTTTAATTATTCACGCAAATATATGTCGATACACTGATGTCCAACTCCATCACTGTATCAACTGAACCGGGATAATAGAAAATCGTGCATAATTCATAGAGCGCAGCGATGTATCAGTAGGGTAACAGCTTCTTTAACTCCAAAAGTTTTGTTCCTCGCAAAGACAAAATGAAAGTCTTCAATAAAATAGTCTTACATTTCACAGAAAACTACACAATAATATTTTTAAAAAAATACATCAATTAAACGCGTTTAAAATTTCCTCAGTAAAATTAATGATTATTTCTGCAGCGTTGCATCCCACATTCGTACAGAATTCAAGACAAATATTTGACTCTTTACTTTGTAAAGACCTCCAGATTCAGCACATCCCACGACCGCGCAGCCGACAGTCGCCGACATCGCATCGCAAGCAGAGGCTCGCTGCGCGTCCATCGCATCTCCTTCGCGGCCCGCGAAAGCCATCAACCGAGCGCGCTTTCTTTCCGTCGGAACATCCTCCCGGCACAAAAGCGCGCAGCGACGGCGTAAAAACGCTGCGCCGGGGCGCGGCGCGGCCACCCCCGCCGCAACAGCGCGAGCGCCGCGCGAGCCGCGCCCTCGCGCAAAAAGAGCGCCTGGCGCCGCATTCATCCCCTTTACTCACGCGCTTCCTTCCCGTCTCCCCCCCCCCACCTCCACCCCTTTGCTCTCTTGTGTTCCTTCCGCTGCTCGCCGCACCCCACCCCGCCGCGATGGGAACGGCCGAGAACGGAGAGCGAATATTTACCCGCGACCGTTATCTTACGTACCCTATTGTTCCATATCCAGCGCGCAATCGTTCGACAGCTGTTCTGTCGGCCTCTCCGTTTTCTCCAATGTTTACCCGTCCGCGCAATTGCCTTGAATGACCCGCCACAAACCCCTCTCGGGAATACTTTTCGCCCTCGTACGTACGCTGCGTTCGCTCGCTGAAGTGACATGTTCCCGGAGCCAATAGCGTCACGCTCCTCGACGCTCTGAACGATCGGCGGCCTTCGTCGCCTCCACCGCCCGTCGATTCTATTCATTGACGATATCCTTCCGCGCCGCGCCCGCGTGCCATGTTTTTTCTTCCTTTGATGTGGATTAGCGAATTCGCGGCCGCGCTGGTTTGGGGAGTGCAGAGACGCAAAATATCTCCGTTGACACTGAACGCGTCTCACAAAATTCCGTGGAATAATGTTTATTCCAATGCGAATCACAGATCATCACCCACAGTGAATCGCATGTCCCGATCCGATGGATTCATGAAAGAGGAGAGAGAAGAAGACCAAACCTGCTGAAACGGCCCAGTCACGGAAACAAAACACGGCGGAACCCGCGGATGGATCGAAAGAATATATGTATAAACAATTCAACTTTAATTTTTAATCTACAATATTACTAATAAGCAAGAGATGAAAAAATTGTGTTACGAATAAAATTGAAAAGTAATCAAATAAAAATGCATGTGAAGAGAAGACAAGATTGCAAAACGCGAATTATTTTGGTGAGCTCAATGCAAAAAAAGCACTTAAAACCAGACGAGAGGCGCGGCTTCCACATGTCGCAGCGTCCCAAGCAAGGGGGCAGGCCGAGAGCTATCGCCACCCACCGGAAAAGCACGCGGCGAGCGAGCAAAACATGCGGAACGGCGGGCCGAGCGGCGCTTCGGGACTGGCTCGGCCGCGATCCTCCACCGTCGTCGCCAGCGCCAGCGCCGGGGGAAGACGACCGCTCATCTCTTATGCATAGCCTTGTCCCCGCGAAGATTCACGCCGCGCGCCTTTGTCGCGCGTCGCGGCGCGCGGTGGCAATGGGATGGGGAGGGGGGGGGGAGACGGACGCCGCGCCGCGCGCTCCGGACGGCTACAAACGCTTTCCCCGGCGCGTTTTTAAAAATGAAGCTTCGCAGAAGAGGGCGCCGCCTCGGGTAAGAGGCGGCCCGTGCGACAGTTGCGAGTAGCCGAGGAGGACATGCTGGGAGGAGTGTAGCGGGAGAAGGGCGAGGCGGGGAAGGGTGCGGCGTGGAAGGGGTGCGGGCGGGATGGGGTTGCGGGTGGAGAGGGGGTGCGGGCGGAGAAAGGGGTGCGGGCGGAGAGGGGGGTGCGGGCGGTAGGGGGTGCGTGCGAGAGGGATGCTGAGCGGGAGGGGGGTGCGCGGTAGGGGGGGTGCGTGCGAGGAGGGATGCGGCGGGAGAGGGGTGCGGGCGGGCGAGGGGGTTGCGGCGAGGGGGTGCGTCGGGGAGGGGGTGCGTCGGAGGGGTGCGTGCGAGGAGGGGCGGGCAGGGTAGGGTGTGCGTGCGAGGAGGGGTGCGGGCCGGGGAGGGGGTGCGTGCGAGGGAGGGGGTCGGCGGGAGGGGTGCGTGCGAAGGAGGGGTGCGGCGGGCGAGGGGGCGTGCGTGGAGGAGGGGGTGCGGGCGGGAGGGGTGCGTGCGAGGAGGGCGGTGCGGGGCGGGAGGGGGGTGGCGGCGGGGCGGGCACGTGGCGGCGGGGAAGGAGCGGGATGGGTGCGGGCGAGGGGGCAGTGGCAGTCGTCTTCCAGTATGCATCTCCTCCACGATCGCGGTGCCGGCCGGCAGCGAGACGGCGCAAGCCCAACTTAACAGTACGGCGAGAAAAAGGATCGCAAACCGCTTCGCTTCTTAAAAACGTTAAGAATCAATGTGCTTTGTGTCTTTCCACTAATTTAATATGAACAACACAGCTAACGTAGTTGCGTAGTGGGCTGTCATCTGATAGCATTTACGTCCGCGAATGACGACGATAACAGTTTGATACCCAGATCTGAAGTCAAGATATTGGATCCATCAAGCGGGGAATGCAGAAAAATGGAAGTCCAGCAACGGCTTCCAGCACCACAAAATATGCTTCTAAGCATAAGAATAATATTAGTGTATCTACTGCGGACGCCTCCCAAACCTATGACCAGGGTTCGATCTGCGATTCCAGTGCGGAAGACGGTAGATGCAAGAAGTTTCAAGTCGACCTGCTAACAGTAGAGAGATTGCCCTCTTCAGAAAATATCGCGCCCGCATCAACAATGAAGACGTTTTATGCGTTCGGCGTGGCTGGGTTCGCCGTTTCCCATCGGACTTAAAAGGAGGACGACGAGTTGCTCGCGGCGAGGAAGACCGTGCTAAATGAGATGTGCCCCGTGATATGCCGCGAAAAAAAGACAACCAAAAACCAAAAGGACGCCGAGTCGATTTAAACTGAGCTTTCGCCAAGTGAAAGAGAGAGAGAGAGAGAGAGAGAGAGAGAGAGAGAGAGAGAGAGAGAGAGAAAGAGACAACGGGGAAACAGTTGCGAAACAGTGGCAGTGGAAAGGACCTCTCTCGATGCGACGACCCGAAATAAATTCCCCCGACGCGTGTAACTATGATGCGCGGCCCGCGCAACGCGATTAGACGGGTGACGCAGAGGGAGGAAGAGGAAGAGAACGAGCCACTAAGCGGCCGACGCGAAGACGCATCGGCAGCCTTTCCGAAGCCAATGACGTGAAGGTTTCCTTTGGACTCCTCGGGCGTCTTTACGAGTTAACAGCTGCATTTTTTACTCGCAGAGTGAAATACATTCAGACTTCTAACCCAGACATATACATTTGAGAGCCAAATAAAAACGACAAATGTTTTTATAGTTTGTATTTCCCATAAGAAAAAAGCAAAATAAAGTATAATACTATTGTATCGAAAACGTTCAATCTCATGAATGGCTTCATTTGATTTTAAAACCTATATTTACTAACACGAAACATCAACACACGATACATTTTACTCACTGTATAAACTGAATTTCAAATAAGTTCGATATACATACCCATTTATACACCGATAAGAGTACAATGACATAATTCTGAATCTCAACATTTCGTGCTCTAAAAACTTAAGAGAAAAACAACAACCACGTAATAAACCTTTCATCGCGTCCTCACAGCATTCACCTGCTTCCGAAGACCTCCGACGAGCACCTCCCCTTCACACCCTTAACACTCCCCGCCTGCCAACTGGCGAGGGCCTCGAACAGCACACGCCGACAGCGTCGCCGGGACGCGAGCGCACGCGCGGGCGCGGTTCGATGACTTCATTACACGGAGGCGGCGCAGCCCGCGTCGAGCCGCGCCGCGTTGCGAGGGCGCTCCCAGAGCGGCCGTCGCCGCCGTAAAAAGAAGGAAGCGCGCGGCACCGGGCCTTGCGCGGACGCGAAGACAGCAGCCGCGGCGGCGGTGGCGGCGGCCTACGATCCGAAAAAGACGGCGATACGGTAGCGATGGGGGACCCACACGGGAAAGCGTCATGGAACCAGACGGGGGTTGCGCGACGGGAAACAGAAGAAGCCGCGAACGAGAAAGAGAAGGCGGAAGCAAAGGAAAGCAATGGTCGGAGTGGGAGAGGACGGTGAGAGAAACCTGCGAGTAATATCGGAACAAGTGTTCAGATAAAACTCGCAAGTGATTTCAGGTTTAGTAAGTATTAAAGAAAAAAGAGACTAACACAGTGTCAAGTCTTTCAATTGAGACATTCAAGTCGGAGAGGGGGTAAACAAAAGTTGCGAGCAAAACAAATTGGAAGAAAAAAGCAACGACAGATGTCGAAGAGAAAAAGACATTAAGAATACAAAGGGCACGAACAGGGCGCCGAAAAGTAAATTGTATTGAAAGGAGCAAGATCTCAGTATTGGACTCTTGGCGATCTTACCGTCCCCCCCCCCCTCCGAAAGGCCGGAGTTATAAAACACAATAAGCGGCCACGGCAGACAGAGTAAAGGAATGTCAACAGCTACAAGGCTTGACGCAGCCAATGAACTGCCACCAGAACTAAACAACGACGCAGGCAGGAGAGCGTTTAACTTACGGAATAGAGCGCGTGATGGCGCCGGGTCCGTGAACACCACGCAAGGTCGCAATGAGAGAACAGTGGGAGGAAAGACGAGAAAGACCGAGACTAAACAAACAAAATTTAACAAGGGAACTCGAGTGCATGAGAAAAGAAAATGTGAATAAACCACCACATGAAAGAAAAGAGAAAATTTATGAAAGGAGTAAGTGTCAAGGTGGGTCGCCACGTAAAATAAAATAAAAAATAAAAAAAAAAGTAGGAGAATTCATATCCAAAAACACTAAAAGGCAACACATACTGGAGAGAGAGAAACTTTCCCCCTCGCAGCCTCATATTCCAATTATTAAGTCCACGCAGTTAACTGCATTTTCTCCAAATGCTATTTTTATAGATGTACAGAAGTAAACGGACATATGTTATTTGATCATGAAATGACTTCGCGAGAGCCAGCAGAATGCAAGGACGGAACTGCACGCAAACCGCACCCAGCCGCAACCCCGTACGCGAGAGCAAATTACGTCAGCAAATGATGCGGGCTGCGCAAGACGCGGGGAGCGCAGGCGGCGCAGGCGAGCGAGCTGAGCAACCACTCGCCCCTCGCACGCGCCTCGCAAGCGTCGGCACGCGCGGCACGCCGGCGCTCGTGAGACAACTTGCTTGTGGCCGAGGCCCGCCTCCGCAAACACCGTCGCTCGGCTTGGGCCTCGCCGCGAACCCGACCAGCGGCTCAATGAGGTCCGCCGCGAGCGCTGAAGCTGTTCATAATGGAATTCGTCCGTCGCAGTGCACCCCGGGACGCAATGTAAACAGTGCTTATGAATGTATTCAACCTACGCGCACACGCAAATGAAACGACGGCTCAACGAGCTACCCACGCATAACAACTACATTAACTACACTTAATTGATTTCATTTAAAAATAAAATTTAAAACTTAATTCATTATTTAACTGTCCACCATCCCCGTTTATGCCTAACGAAATTAAAATTCTTTCAAAATTAATTATTCAAATCCTGCCACAAAAAAGGCATTCACATTACTCTGAAATTCTACTTTTTCGAAAAGTACCAGATGTTCACTGCTCATTGCATGGAATTTCCCAACATTTCTTAGACCTTCTCGTGTTCTTTAATATGAAAACGCCTGCAGCCATCTCGACCGTATTGCCCATAATGACTTTTTTTTTCCGGCGACTCGCGCAAAACGCCGTTACGAAACCTATTCGGGCGAGAGAACGCACCAGCGCGAACATCAGTTTCAGCGCCGGGCAATGCGCTTTATCTCGCCTCCGGGGCGACGCCTTCAGCAACACGAGTAATCCGCAAAACAAGTCCCTTTCTTCGCTTTCCGACATTCAAAATTACGCACGAAAACGAGTTCCCCTCGCGCCCGGTCACCTCGCCCGACCCGTCCACAGCCGCCTTCACCCGGGGCCCAAGGCATCGCAGGGCCGTCTGGAGGCCACCGCTTACGCTACGCTACCGCAGCCTCGTCAAATCACAACTCCTTACTTTCTTTTACCTCATCGCGATAGATGCCATTCTCTCACATCTAACTGCAGCCTCAGCGCAGTGCAGCTTTCTTTACCTCCGCGATAGTACTGCCCTGATGCAGACTAGTTTAGTCTCGAAGGAGAGCGGCCATTTAAGAGCAGGAACATATCACAAATCATCAACGATGTGATTAACACTATTTTTATTCCTGATACCTCTTCTATCGTGACACAATTCCATTCAAGAAGCTTCAAACACTAATTAATCATTCACAACCACCAATAATTCTCGAGTTACTCAGTTCTGGAGAGACTTCTTTCTTCGCTCTCTTTTCCAGTTATTAATTCATGGACTATTCCCGCCAACTTCTTGTTACCCTGGGCAACATTCAGTTTTCTTTACAAAATTATGGATGTCTTATCATTCGCTGTAAACCTTAATGCTATGCATTCCCTTTGCATTAATACGTTGACTCAAGCTCGGTATTTTCCACACAAACAACACGTCACAAATATCGCATGTCCTTATAATTCTTTAAACAATTTATTATACTAAAATGGACGTGACTTAACTAAACAGTAATGAAAATTCCGTTTGCCCATTACTCATCAAACTTCGTTCTCAAACAAACGATCTCCGTCCCTTCTTAATGCCCTCTTCCTACCTGCCGTTCGGCTATAGCGTGATTCCCTCGCGCTGTCCCGTTTCCCCCAACGATGTCTCCAGCTGCCGCCTGTCGCGTCCTCGTCCCCTCGCCACCCAGCCGCCTCCGACGCTCACTGCAGACGTCACCGTACCGCACCGTCTCGCCGCATTTACATCCCGCGGACGAACCCACGTTGTCTAGACAGAACGACATCCCGTCCCCAACCGCCGCAGCGACCGCCGCGCTGTCCGGGGGACGCGTCCCGGCGCTTAAGGGCGATGTGCCGCTGAGGCGACCGTGCTGTCGCGCCGCTGCCGCAAGGGCGGCGTCGGCCGGCAGCAGTGCTTGGCTGCTTGCGCACTTGACAGCGAAGAAGACGGAGGGCCCCGCCCGCCACAAAGAGTCCGCTCGGCCCGCGTAACATGACGGCTCGCCGCCCGCCCGCGGGCCCTCGGCGCAGACGCTTCTCTTCACCCCGCCCTCCGCCACAGCAAAAACTTGACACACCGCAGCAATTAATCAGCGGGCGACGGTCAGTCACGCCCCCCCCCCCCCCGCCACTGCACTCTCGTGTAAAATTTCAAAGCACGCCAAGATTCGCGCTGTTCCGATTCGCAAATTTCGCCTATTGAGATATGTAAGTAGGTGCTTTGGGCCAGCGAAATGACGGTGTTGCATTGGTAAACGCATTAGCATTCAAAACCACGAGCAAATTGGAATGCAATATCATTTACGAAAGAGTAAAAAAAGCGCGGATTTTTCCCCACGTCAACCACAGCTGACGACCCTGCCCACGAAATATGTTTGCATAATTACTGTTAATTTCCGCAGACGACACAGCTTAAGTTCAGTCTGGAAAATTCGGATCAGAAAAATCTTAAAAAATTCACACATTTTACAGCTGAAATACATTTCGGTAACTCTTAAAAAAAAATGACTTTTGTTTGGTTCAGCGAAAACTGAAAACTTCGTTCTTGAAAATATCCCATTTTATTTCAATTCAAAATAACGCTACTTATTGTGGGCTGAAAAAAAAGCGTCTCGACAAAGCAACCGTCGTTTCTCTGCGTCAAGTGACAAAGCCTTGCCCCGGAATCGGAACAAGAAGCACGTTTCCCAGCCGCCACGCGCTCCCGGCCAGCCCACCCGTCGCGGCGAGTATCCCGGCGCGCTAGCGCATCTTACGCACGTCACTGTCGATGGGGGCGAACAGGCATGAGGACGAACCGCGCGAGCTAGGGGGGCGGGCGAGGTCCAGCCGGGCGCTCTGCACTGCTTCCTTTAAACGGGACATCTTAAGCTCGGCGGCCCGCGCGCCAGGCTAAGAGGCCGGTCGACGGCGGTGACGTAGCATGGGCGTGGAACGGTCAGTGCCGATGAAGATGGGTGGGGGCGCGAGGAAGAACGAGAGAGCGGACAGGGTAGGGCGATGCCGACAAGGGACGGGCCCAAAGTCGGGAAGCGATGGTCCCCCAAAGGACGTGGCAGCGGTTCCGTTTCGCTCCACAGCCGTCTAAAATCGGTAGCCCGCACCAAACCTAATTATGTCTTCCTCCGCGTTTCGGGCGGCCGTACAAAGTAAACGGAGAGGAGGTCGACACGCTTACCAATACAAGCCATTCCCAACAGGAAGGATAATGCCTAAAACTACGTGCTAATCACGTCTAGCAAATTCTGTATTAACCAATCCCATACAGATTAGTCCTAATTGACCAATTCAGAGGAGCTGAATGAGAGAAACGTTAAATTCAAAAAGAGACGATTTTAATCAAACAGATGCAAGCTTTCGTTAGATCTCTACAGTGAAAGTGCGAGAATGTCTCCACGCAACCGAGTTCCGACTGCGCCTTCAGCCTCGAAATGTGCTTACGGTTTCTTTTGAGAAGCCTCATTCCCGGGCGGGCCACCTGGGCGGAGCCGCGCCGAGTCGAAGCGCACGAACCTGGAGCCTCTGGGAGGAAGCGCCGGAGGCGGCGAGGAGGCCACTTTCAGCCAACGCAATTCCCAGTAAACATACTTTTTAGAAGCCGCAATAGGTCGAGCAGGGAAGTTGAATTTAGGAAGTAAGAAAACCCATACATCTGCTTCCGCTTTCTTTTTATTCCCTTCCTCTCCGCCCTCTACACGGAGTTCTCCGTTCCCCCTTCAAGCGGAAGGACACGGTGTTGGGGAGTGAGACATACAGCGCTTGCCGTGCTGAGAAGGGTACGCGATTGCTTACTTACCTCCTACAATTGAAGCAGCCCCGAGAGCGCCGTCGTAACCACCCGGTCCGTTTTGTCTTCGCACTTAAATACCTCACGCGCTCGAGTTTATCTCTTAAATGAAGGACAGCGAGCGCGTTCCAGTTTCGACCAGCAACTGCTATACGAGCGACCGACAGAAAAACAGAGCCCACGCGCTCGTAATCATATTCGTTCATAAAGTCATTAAATCCAACGAAAATGGCTGCCGTATCGCTAATGGTTAGAGCAGCGGCACGCAAAAGTTACATTTCCCCACAATTTTACGATTACGCAGTCAGCTCGAGTGTTAACCCTTATATAAATCTATTTCAAATTCTCGAAACATAAAAGTGACGACCGAGTTATACGGAACAACTATAATTGTGATGGTTCCATACCTTGTATACAAATAATTTGCAGCCGAAAATACATTTTCAATCGACATTATAATTATTAGTGCACCACCTACAGTTGATCGTCACTGCAAAAAAAAATGTTTGAATAAATTTACTATCAAAGTATCCAAACACTAGTTTAACAATGCTGAGAACATACGCACTAAACACGTTTTATAAGTTAAGTATTAATCCCTTACGGTCAATTAATACTTATTGTCTTGCCTTAATAAAAACTAAAACAATACATTTAAACTCTACAGAACACTCAGCAAAATTCTTAGCTATTTTGCTTATTATAGCCACTTCCCCACTTATGAACAGAAAATAAACCCTAAAGCACCCGCCCCGCCAAAAATATAGCAGAAATGACCACTTGCATTCAATTCCTTAGCATTCTCCACACCAACCTTTTCAACTTCAACGACTCATTCCATTCCCACAGGGGCTATTCCATCTGTACTGCCATCTTACCGTCCCATCATCATTGTCATCTCGCTCACCACACCACCACCACCACCACCACGCCCCTGTCACCGCCTCCGCCGACTCGCGCCGCGCGATAGCGCGAGTTTGTTAACGCGGCGTATTCCCACATGAAATGACGAGCGCCTCTCAAAGGAGCGATCTTTTAATCCGCGGAGCGCGGGCGGCGTGTGGGCGGGACACAACGAAGACGTCCTCGGAGCGGCCTCGCGCAGCGATGGGTAGGCGCGGCGCGCAATTCGTTACCCTCCGGGGCGCAGCGGCGCTCGCTCTAGGCCACTTGACGACCTCAAGAGAAACGCGAGCCCGAAGACCGTTGAAGAAAAGAAATTCCACCATTGTGCTTGCCGTTTACACCTCGATCTTCGCATAATGCGCTGTTCATTATCCTGTAGATCTACATTCAAGCCATCACATCCCCCTCCCCCATTTCCTTTTAGATACTACTTTTTGAACTCGCCAATCTCTTTCGTAGTGACCAATTTTATGTTACTTTATGACCGATATGTCGCCGTCATTCTTCTCATCCTTTAGTCATTCACGAGCCTTGCACAGTTCAGTTCCTGACTGACTGCGCTCAATGTCTGTACCGCGCAGATCCATTTCACTGGATCAATCAGCATTCTTATCGATTAACAATATTTCTTATTCTTTTTTCCTTTAATCTTCTCTTTCATATAGGCGAATTCATTAAACCCTTATTCCTTTTGCCTTCCATCTAATTCTTCATCTCCGAATAAACTTTATTTCTTAATATAATCTTTATTTCCTCGTCGTTTCTCGCGCGTTTAACCCACGAAAGCTAGAGAAAAAACACCGCCCCCATCTCCTTGCTGTCCCACGACGTCCCCGCAGGAAGCACGCATTCGGTTTTATACGTCGTCTCGTAAAAGCCGCCGTCCGCATGCATACGAGCGCCTTCGGAACGCCCATCCCGTCTTCCAGCTGTCAGTGCGCTCGCCCTGAGAATGAAATTCCCCTGAGAGCGACGCTCGGAAAACTTCCTTCCGCTTCGGGAGGGGAGGCGTGAACCGCGCGGTGCAGGAAAAGAAAAATGAAGAGAAGAAGTCCGCCCCGAGAGTGGACGCGGGAAAATAAATTTATTCTCCTTTTTCCCTGTCGTATTTGCCTTCCGCTTTCCGATTTCGTACGAAAAATACATTCTGCATGCGTTGCACGCGATAGCCAGGCGCGGATCGCCGGAAAGCCTCCTCGTTTACCCGGCCGGGTACCCTAATGCGATCCGACCGTCAATAGATTTCCATGGGGCTCACTCCAATTCAACTTCGTTGCGTCCGATAACTGCAAAGAGAGCACAAGAGCGCTGCCATCCTGCTCCATTTTGGCACTCCGCGCATTCGTGTCATTCTTGACTCAAAATAGATGGCTTCCGCTAGCGCTCAACCTCTAAGTCTGCATAACATTACTGTGTATATTTCGTGCCGTTCGAGAAGTCTACTAACGTTCGCAGGATAGAAGTGACAAGCCCCTTTTTGCCAAATGCTGTATTTGCATAAAATGCACCAGTAATTTTCCATTTAACATATATTATAAATATCAAAAATTATTAATGCACACTTGACATGATCTGTGGTCGCCAAGTTAATACATAGCGACTGCACAAAGTTACCGACCAGAACATGTTTTAATTATTCACGCAAATATATGTCCGATACCACTGATGTCCAACTCCACCACTGTATCAACGAAAACGGGGATAATTAAAAATCGTGCATAATTCATAGAGCCAGCGCAATGTATCAGTAGGGTAAAACAGATTCTTTAACTCCAAAGTTTTGTTCCTCGCCCAAAGACAAAATGAAAAGCTTCAATAAAATAGTCTTACTTCATTCACAGAAAAACTACACAATAACATTTTTAAAAAAAAATTACATCAATTAAACGCGTTAAAATTCCTCAGTAAAATAATGATTAATTTCTGCAGCGTTGCACCCACATTTCTACAGATTCAAGACAAATATTATCTTTACTCGTAAAGACCTACCAGTTTCAGCACCCATCCCAACGACGCGCAAGCCGACAGTCGCCGACATCGCATCCGCAAGCAGAGGCCGCCTTGCGCCGTCCATCGCATCTCCTTCGCGGCGCGAAAGCCATCAACCTGAGCGCGCTTCTTTCCGTCGGAACATCCTCCCGCACAAAAAAGCGCGCAGCGACGGCGTAAAAACCGCTGCCCGGGCGCGGCGCGGCCACCCCCGCCGCAACAGCGCGAGCGCCGCGCGAGCCGCGCCCTCGCGCAAAAAGAGCGCCTGGCGCCGCATTCATCCCCTTTACTCACGCGCTTCCTTCCCGTCTCCCCCCCCCCACCTCCACCCCTTTGCTCTCTTGTGTTCCTTCCGCTGCTCGCCGCACCCCACCCCGCCGCGATGGGAACGGCCGAGAACGGAGAGCGAATATTTACCCGCGACCGTTATCTTACGTACCCTATTGTTCCATATCCAGCGCGCAATCGTTCGACAGCTGTTCTGTCGGCCTCTCCGTTTTCTCCAATGTTTACCCGTCCGCGCAATTGCCTTGAATGACCCGCCACAAACCCCTCTCGGGAATACTTTTCGCCCTCGTACGTACGCTGCGTTCGCTCGCTGAAGTGACATGTTCCCGGAGCCAATAGCGTCACGCTCCTCGACGCTCTGAACGATCGGCGGCCTTCGTCGCCTCCACCGCCCGTCGATTCTATTCATTGACGATATCCTTCCGCGCCGCGCCCGCGTGCCATGTTTTTTCTTCCTTTGATGTGGATTAGCGAATTCGCGGCCGCGCTGGTTTGGGGAGTGCAGAGACGCAAAATATCTCCGTTGACACTGAACGCGTCTCACAAAATTCCGTGGAATAATGTTTATTCCAATGCGAATCACAGATCATCACCCACAGTGAATCGCATGTCCCGATCCGATGGATTCATGAAAGAGGAGAGAGAAGAAGACCAAACCTGCTGAAACGGCCCAGTCACGGAAACAAAACACGGCGGAACCCGCGGATGGATCGAAAGAATATATGTATAAACAATTCAACTTTAATTTTTAATCTACAATATTACTAATAAGCAAGAGATGAAAAAATTGTGTTACGAATAAAATTGAAAAGTAATCAAATAAAAATGCATGTGAAGAGAAGACAAGATTGCAAAACGCGAATTATTTTGGTGAGCTCAATGCAAAAAAAGCACTTAAAACCAGACGAGAGGCGCGGCTTCCACATGTCGCAGCGTCCCAAGCAAGGGGGCAGGCCGAGAGCTATCGCCACCCACCGGAAAAGCACGCGGCGAGCGAGCAAAACATGCGGAACGGCGGGCCGAGCGGCGCTTCGGGACTGGCTCGGCCGCGATCCTCCACCGTCGTCGCCAGCGCCAGCGCCGGGGGAAGACGACCGCTCATCTCTTATGCATAGCCTTGTCCCCGCGAAGATTCACGCCGCGCGCCTTTGTCGCGCGTCGCGGCGCGCGGTGGCAATGGGATGGGGAGGGGGGGGGGAGACGGACGCCGCGCCGCGCGCTCCGGACGGCTACAAACGCTTTCCCCGGCGCGTTTTTAAAAATGAAGCTTCGCAGAAGAGGGCGCCGCCTCGGGTAAGAGGCGGCCCGTGCGACAGTTGCGAGTAGCCGAGGAGGACATGCTGGGAGGAGTGTAGCGGGAGAAGGGCGAGGCGGGGAAGGGTGCGGCGTGGAAGGGGTGCGGGCGGGATGGGGTTGCGGGTGGAGAGGGGGTGCGGGCGGAGAAAGGGGTGCGGGCGGAGAGGGGGGTGCGGGCGGTAGGGGGTGCGTGCGAGAGGGATGCTGAGCGGGAGGGGGGTGCGCGGTAGGGGGGGTGCGTGCGAGGAGGGATGCGGCGGGAGAGGGGTGCGGGCGGGCGAGGGGGTTGCGGCGAGGGGGTGCGTCGGGGAGGGGGTGCGTCGGAGGGGTGCGTGCGAGGAGGGGCGGGCAGGGTAGGGTGTGCGTGCGAGGAGGGGTGCGGGCCGGGGAGGGGGTGCGTGCGAGGGAGGGGGTCGGCGGGAGGGGTGCGTGCGAAGGAGGGGTGCGGCGGGCGAGGGGGCGTGCGTGGAGGAGGGGGTGCGGGCGGGAGGGGTGCGTGCGAGGAGGGCGGTGCGGGGCGGGAGGGGGGTGGCGGCGGGGCGGGCACGTGGCGGCGGGGAAGGAGCGGGATGGGTGCGGGCGAGGGGGCAGTGGCAGTCGTCTTCCAGTATGCATCTCCTCCACGATCGCGGTGCCGGCCGGCAGCGAGACGGCGCAAGCCCAACTTAACAGTACGGCGAGAAAAAGGATCGCAAACCGCTTCGCTTCTTAAAAACGTTAAGAATCAATGTGCTTTGTGTCTTTCCACTAATTTAATATGAACAACACAGCTAACGTAGTTGCGTAGTGGCTGCATCTGGATTACATTTACGTCGCGCGAATGACGACCGATACCAGTTTGATACCAGATCTGAAGTCAAGATATTGGACCATCAAGCGGGGAATCAGAAAAAATGAAGCCAGCAACGCTTCCAGCACCACAAAAATTATGCTTCTAAGCATAAGAATAATATTAGTGTACGACTGCGGACGCCTCTCCAAACCGTATGACCAGGGTTCGATCTGCGATTCCAAGGCGGAGACGTAGATGCAAGAAGTTTCAAGTCGACTGCTAACAGTAGAGAAGATTGCGCCTCTTCAAAATATCGCGCCCGCATCAACAATTGAAACGTTTTATGCGTTCGGCCGGGCGCTGGCGTTCGCCGTTTCCCTTTCGGACTTAAAAGGAGGACGGACGAGTGCTCGCGGCGAGGAAGACCGTGCTAAATGAGATGTGCCCCGTGATATGCCGCGAAAAAAGACAACAAAAACCAAAAAAGGACGCCGGTCGATTTAAACTGAGCTTTCGCAAGTGAAAAGAGAGAGAGAGGAGAGAGAGAAGAGGAGAGAGATGCAGACGAGAAGAGAGAGAGAAGAGAGAGAGAGAGAAGGAGACAACGGGAAAAAGTTGCGAAACAAGTGGCCCAGTGGGAAAGGACCTTCTCTCGATGCGACGACCCGAAATAAAATTCCCCCCGACGCGTTTAACTATATGCGCGGCCCGCGCAACGACGATTAGACGGGTGACGCAGAGGAGAAAAGAAAGAGAAGGGAAGAGCCACTAAGCGCGCCGACGCGAAGACGCATCCAGCCTTTCCGAAAGCGTTGAAGGTTTCCTTGACTCCTTCGGCGTCTTACGAGTTAAACAGCTGCATTATTTTACGCGCAGAGCGAAAATTACTTCAGACTTCTTATTCCACAGATAATTTATTTGAGAAGCAAATAAAAATTGACAAATGTCTTCTATGTAGCTTGCATTTCCCCATAACAAAAAAAGCAAAATAAAGTATATACTATTGTAATCGAAAAAACATTTCAATCTCATGAATGTCTTCATTTGATTTTTAAAACCTATTAATTACTAACACGAAAACATCAACACAACGGATTACATTTTACTCACGTGTATAAACTGATTTCAAATAAGTGTCGATATACAATTACCCCATTTATACACGATAAGAGTACAATGACATAATTCTGAATCTCAACATTTCGTCTCTAAAACTAAGAGAAAAAACAACAAACCAGTAATAAACCTTTCATCGCGTCCTCACAGCATTCACCTGGCTTCCGAAGACCTCCGACGAGCACCTCCCCTTCACACCATTAACACTTCCCGCCTGCCAAGTGGCGAGGCGCCATCGAACAGCAAACGGCCGAACAGCGGTCGCCGGACGCGACGCACGCGCATGGCCCGTTCGATACTTCATTAACCGGAGGGCGGCGCAGGCCCGCGTTCGAGCCGCTCCGCGCCGCCGTGCGGGCGCTCCCAGAGCGCCGCCGCCCGCCGTAAAAGAAGAAGCCGCGCGCACCGCCTTGCGCGGGCGCAAGACAGCCAGCCGCGGCGGCGCGGTGGCGGCGGCTACGATCCGAAAAAGACGGCGATACGGTAGCGATGGGGACCCCACACGGAAAGCCGGTAGGGAACAACAGACGTGGGTTGCGGCGACGGGAAACAGAAGAAGCCGCAGAACGAGAAGAAAGCGGAAGCAAAGGAAGGCAATGGTCGGAGTCGGGAGAGGACAGTGAAAGAACCTGCGAGTAATATCGACAAAGTGTTCAGAATAAAAACTCGAATGATTTCAGGTTTAGTAAGTATAAAGAAAAAGAACTAACACAGTGTCAAGTCATTTCAATGAGACATTCAAGTCGGAGAGGGGTTACACAAAAGTGCCGAGCAAAACAAATTGGACAGAAAGAAAAAGCAACGACAATGTCGAAGCAGAAAAAAGACATTAAGAATACAAAGGCACGAACAGGCACGCCCGAAAATAAAATGGTTATTAAAGGAGCAAGATCTCAGTATTCGACTCCTTTGCGATCTTACCGTCCCCCCCCACCTCCGAAAGCCGAGCTTAATAAAACACAATAAGCCGCCACGGCAGAGACAGTTAAAGAATGTCAACAGCTACAAGCTTGACGCACCAATGAACTGCCACCAGAAACCTAAACATCGCCCTCCTTGGAGAACCGCACCACAGACACACGAAAAAAGGCGGCGCACGCTGGGGTCAAAGAAGGGTGTTTGAGGCGGGAGGGGGCAGGCGTGTCGGCCGAGAACGAACCGGGCCGCGCAGGAGGCGGGGCGAAGGGCAGAGCGGTGGGAGGCGCCACTGGCCCGACCGCGTCTCCCGGAGGCCTCGGACCGCAGCGGCGCCGCGAGGGGGCGCCTGTTCGGGCCGCCGCCGCGGCTGCGCTCTCCTCGGAAAAGAGATTACACGTCCGTTCCTCCCATTGTTCCTCAAAAAACCCAATCGCATCCTGCTGCAGCCCCACCCGCGGCGCCGCCGTCCGGCCTTTTGCCGGCGGCGGCCGACGGAGGAGGCCGAGAGCGGCCGCCCCCAGCGGGAGGCTGGCGGGAGAAACACGGAAGGAGCGGACCACGCGAGCGCACGCAGGGAAGGAAACAAACTTCGCACCCTAAAAACGAAACTGGAATAATTTTGTAAGGTACTTATA